>VWZN01010522.1:36401-67308 GCA_013396955.1 Regulus satrapa | reverse complement strand
CCCTTCGCATTTCAAGTACTTGGCCTTCATAGTCCCTTGCTGTCTTCATTCATCCCACCTCCAAATCTCCAGTCCTGCTTTGCACTCATGCTCTCCAGTTCCCTTTGCACAGAAGGCTCCATTTACTCCTTTGTTTTTGTACTCCCTCAATCACACAGAGCAGTTCTCTAAAGCTCTCTGAAGAAGACCTGACTCTCTTTCTGTATCCAAGTATTTCCCTACTCAAAGTCCTCCCCTGCAGTGTCAATCCCACTCTGTTTCCCATGTGGGTTTTCTGGTCTGTTTGTAACAGGCAAAACTACAAACAGTATTGAACTGATACAGCTCAGAGAGGAAATGAAAAAATTAATAAAAATAAATTTTTAAAAGCCCCTCACACAAAGCTGAAATTTGTCTTTTTTTCCATGCTCAGCTCTGCTCTTCCAGCTGTAAATCATTACAAGGTCAGAAGACTGTTACATAGTTTTCACATTGTTACTTACAGATTAGAAATATTATATGTCAATTTCTCTATGAACTGACAGTAACATGCATTTGTCCAAAACAGAAGTCTGCCAGTGTGCACACAGTCATACTTAAATCTATGATTGAGAGAGAATTTGAGCAGGATTTTTCCACTGCTGTGCCTTTCAAAGCTCATGTTTCACCTTGACAGGAATACAACAATGTAAACCAGAAATGTAACAAATTATTTTGGTATGCATTTACCACAGTCAGAACAGTTAATAAAATAGATCTGAAACATATTTAATCAGCTAACTGGAAGCTTTGCCAACACTGAAACTATAAAGTGGAGGTAGCTTGACAACAGAAAAGCAAAGAGAACACACTTTATTTCCCAATATTCATAAACTATATATATATATATACATATAAAGTTATTTTTCTATCCAAAGAAGCCACAGAAAAACTACTTTGAAACAATAATTTTGAAAAATTTATAGTGAGGAAAAAAAAGTAGTAAGTTACAGAAACAATAAAAGGCAAGTGCTCAATGCAACTCCTCCCAGGGTCCCACCAGGCTGAAATTTTTTGAAACATGAAGTATAACTGAATACATGGGCTGGTATCAGACAAAAAGTAAGACCTGATGGAAGAGTCAAACAGCAACTGCTGCCTTGTGAGCCAGAGAGGCACTGGTCATACAGCATTACACCTAAATAGAATCAATAGATTCTATTTAGTATTACACTTAAATAGAATCAAAATAGAATTACTCCTTCATGATTTTTTGCAGCTCCAAACTCAGATTATTTTTTTAAGTCAACACAATTGAAAAGAAATAAAATCCAAATTCTGATACTAAGTTTAATTAAACAAAAAATTTCCAGGAACATTTATTTTAAATCCTACCACAGAATCGGAAGACCACATTCTAAAATTAAGTCAACAGCTTAACTAAAATATGTATTTAAGAGCAAACCCAGTGGCATCTCAAACACTACAAACATAGTTTTATTTCCAGTGTATGTTAATTAGAACATACAAAGAAAGAGCAAAAAAATTAATTTAAAAAAATTAAAAATTAAAAGATCAAAAAATTGTCTGACTTCTATACTCCCCCCACCAAGTTCCTGAATGCCACAAAAGAGATTAAATCCCCCAAGTATTAGACAAGTAGTTTCCAAGCAAGAAAGACAAGCATTCAGAAGTGCTTTCAATGGAATGATCACTACAATTCCTACATAGCAATTAATCCACTCTGGAAAAATGGCACGTTTACCAAATCAGCTACTGTCTTCAGAAGCCCAAGGAGCAAGCCAGATCTGCATTAGGGCTACAAAACTGACATGAATTTGACAGAATTCAGTACAGCAGAAAACTAAACACACAACAAAGTGCAATTCATGTAGAAAGAACACCAAATTAAACACTAAATCACTTCATTACCAATTTATCTCCCTCCTGCAGTCCTACTTTCAGCTTGAGATACAAAAGATAGCAACACGGTTTACCAAGGAAAAACACATTTATTCATGAAAAAGAATCAACATTTACCTAAAATCAGAAAGATAGGCAAAAAAACCAGTTTCCATTGCTGTTTCCCCCTGTAGCTCCAAACAGCCTGAGAAGCAGCAGCACAAGTAGCCATGTTAGTCTCAATTTTCTGACTTAACAGAGAGCTGAAGTTTTCATCTTTTATAATACAGAAGTTTCTTTCAGCCATATGCAAACATACTATTTAAGACAAACAGAAATGAAGCCACACAGTAGAAAGGAAAAACAGCAACCCTACTGTAAGTAACCTTATGCTAATGGGTAAAGAAAAGCAAACGCACATGTTAGAGAGCACAAAAAGTTATTTATACACTTTCACCTTTCCCCCCACCCCTTTCTGCTCCTACCAGGGCAGTAACAATGCTGCCTAGCACATAGCAGGACACTACGGCTTCTGAAAGTCTGGTGATGAATATGGACTTCACAGATTCATAGAATCATTAAGGTTGGAAAAGACTTCTAAGATCACTCCCGTCCTCACCATTAAAACCTGGGCCCAAATGCCACATTCACATTTTTTCCTCATATCCAGTCTACAGCTCCCCTGGCACAACTTCAGGCAATTTCCTCTTGTCCTGTTGCTTGATACCTGGTAGAAAAGACTGACTGCCATGTGGTTACAGCCTCCTTTCAGGAGTTGCAGAGAGAAATAAGGTCTCTCTGAACCTCCTTTTGTCCAGGTTAAACACCCCAGCTCCCAGCTCTTCTTTTAGCTGCTCTCTCTCTGAAAAAAAATGGAAGCTAGAATAGAAGTACTGTACAGAACAACCCAAAAGCGGCAGGAATTCTTGAAAACAACTGAGGTGGTGGGAAAAAGGTGAAGAAACAATCTGGAAAAAATCTGGAAAACAATCAGGAAAAAACAGCTAAGGCACACAAGGGCTAAAGAGCACATCATGCAACACTGAAGGTCCAGCACCAGTGGAGAAACGAAGCAACCTGAGCCCAGCACTGCCAGAGCTCTGACATTCTGTGACCCTAGCTATTACCCCTGCAAGTCCCAGGTGTGATTCCTGCAAACCCCCGGGTGTGGTCCTGGAAAACCCCACCCTCACCCCTGAGCAGAACACCCCCAGGATCAGATGTAGAGCTTTGCCTTGGATTGCAAACATACATTTGGGTACTAATTAAGTTAAAATGCCCCTGTGTGACACACAACCCACCTTTCTCATTTTCTTCTTTTGTATCTCTAAATAAAGGCTATGACTGGCTCAAAAGTAAGATCTCTATTAACAGCAAGGGCCTTCATCCATAATGCATAAGGCCACAATCACTAATGTGCTGTATTTGAATGCTGAGTAACCATGAAAACAAAAAAGGGCTTATTAACCTCACACTGGTCAAACTATCAAGTACTATTAAAAAAAAAAATCCCATAAAAGTCTTTTGAAAGACTTTCTAAGCCTGTGAACATAAGCTTCTAAGTTTAGATTTGGTATTTATATAAAATATAAATGGAGCTACTAAACTTTTACAGCCCTAAATTTCCACTGGCTTTTAGTTTATCAGAATGTGCAGCTTAATTGAACAAAAGCACCAGTAATTTTTACTTTAAATCAAACCTCTAGCCCTACAGAACTTGAAGAGGATTTTTTTTTTAATGTAAAATCTGTCCAAATGAAACCTATGAAGAAGTGACAATCCTCAGTGGCTTTTCAGTCTCAATCCCTTAACCACTTTTTTTGCCACAACTCTGCCTCCCCAAGCCTTTGCCCTTCCACTTTCTCCACTCTTGCCATGCGTCTTGTCTGTTGAGGAGCAAGGGACGAAGGGATCCCTCAAGCACAGATGAGTTCATGGGCAGCTACAACCCTCTCTCAACTACAGAACAGGCTCTGAACTTCAAGGTTTTCTTCCCACAGTGCTGCTAAATTCTCTGAGCACAGCTACAAAGGAGAAAAAAAAAAAAAAAGAGTGAAGGGAGCTATGGGGGAGGTGGGTAACAGAGAGAATAACAGTGGGGGGATGGAGGAGGGCACACAAATTTAACCTGGAATAGCAACAATGAAATGCTCTGCCTTAACAAACCTCTGAACAGATAAAGAAGACTCCTTGGAGTGTAATTTCTCCACAATCTTTCAACCTAACAATTGAATGCATTGCAAGGTGACAAAGCCTTCAGGCTGCAGCTGTGGCAGGGCAGTAGAGGTAAGCACTCTCCTCCTTAAACACTTGAGATGTTACCTACTCTGTTTCAAACTCTGAAAATAATGATTCGGACACAGATTCATCAGCCTTGGTACAGAAGAGGACAGGAACTTCCAAGCTCATGAGATTGACTAAGCAGCCAATGGGAGCAAACAGAGACCTAACAGATCTCCTCTGAGTTTCCAACAGTTTGCAAACACTCAGCACCAGTGGTGAGTTTGCGCTGACACGTGCCCAGACACATATATCTATTTAACCCACTCAATTCTGTAACAGTTGCTGCTGTTTTTTCTTCCGTAAAAGAAATCATAGTAATATAGAATCATAGTAATTTTCAAGCAGTCTCACAGCACAATCCTATTGCCAGCAGCCTACGTGACGAGTTCTAGCACAAACTTTAAAGAATATTCACAAAGAGTATTTAGGTGTAGCAAGCAAGTAGCAGATATCATTGAATAAATATTCTTTTCATGGCAGCGTTCCTAATCAAAAGTTCTGAAAAATGTTTGCTAGAGCAGCCTTGAATACCTGCATTTCATACTGCAGAGCCACAGTTCTGTTGTGGCCTTCAGCACAGCGTATTTTGACATCAGAAATTAAAGTCCGCTAGAAGAGTTCTATCAATCCTATCAAATAAACATGGACATCTCCCTTCCTATAGCAAAAAAAAAAAACCCAAAAAAAACCCCAATTACTTTGGAAGACCATGAGGAATGCTGCAGCAGACTTGCGAATCAGAACATCATACTTAAAATTCTTACAAAGAAACTTTAACCTGTCAAGATAAATTATTAGTCACATAGTTGGGGAGTTGGGTGGGTGAGGAGGGTGTGTGTCCATTTCAGGGAACTTATTCTTGTTAAATTTCTTGGTAAATTTCTGCATTACTTGGGTCAATATTAGAAAAATGTCGCTTTCTAAATTCTGTCAAGTGCTATGTTTGTATTTCCTCATATAGTTCCTCAAACTACATCTTCAGTTTCATAGTGACCATACAGAAGTATCTGTCCAATTTCCTCTCCCACTTACTTCTTGTGATTTAATCAAGAAAAGAGGTGGATTTCCCTTTTCTTTTAGCCTTGCAGACTCAGTCACCACAGAGCCTGAAACATCAGGCCCCTTCCTGGTCTTCTCCACCTGGAGAACTCAGCTAAAGTTACTCTCCATCCAAAATATGCTGGAGATGGGAGCAGGGCAGCCAACACAAGGAACCACTCTCCTCCAACTGGAAAAATACCTAGGGGAAGTTTGAAATAAAAATGCTGTTTCTCTGTTTACAGTGTAGGAAATGTTTTCTGAAGCATCCTGTATATCATAGGTTCACTTACAGAAAATGGGAACTTGGGGAAACTAGGAGGATGCAGATGTACCTCAGCTAACCCAGTAGAAGACAGATCTGATTAAGGGGAAATAAGCATGAGTACTAGAGCATTTAGATTTTTTAATGTGCATATTTTGAAGAAAATCACAGATATTAGGACATAAGGAAAGAAACCACAGACTTAACACTGCTCTCCAGCCACACACAAGTGAAATGGAAGTCTACACATACAACCCAGTATGAGTTTTCTCGCCACATCTTCCCAGGATAATCAGAATACAATTGCAGCTACAACTTCTAACGGCATCATAGTTTTTCTAATCAATCCTAGTGTCATTTTCTTACATGAAACACAACCAAAATCTTGTTCTTTAGCCTAATGCCATCTGAATTTTCAGCCTTCTTAGTTTTCAGATCCCTAAAGTTTTCCAGTGGAGATGCAAATGTTCCTATAGACAACTGAGAACTACTATAAATAGGCTGTTCTTCACAGCTGTTTTTCACAGAGTTAAACAAATATAACCAACCCTCCTACCCCTTTCCAGGAGTGGGGCAAAGCCTACTTGTCTGCCTATTTTCTGGGTCACCAGCTATGAACTTTCTTTAAAGGTTTTTCTTAATTTGGGGCAATTGCCAAGAGCAGCCCTTGCCCATGGAGCCATAGCTCACAGGTACTGACCCAGGGCCTCATTCCATATGAGAATCAGGGCAAAAGAAAATTTCATATCAGATTTCAATACTTATGTTTTCATATACAAAGGTAAAACAGAAAAACTACACACAACCACCATAAAGCTTACCAGCTTTAAACACCAGTATTGCAGAGAACATGTTTCTTATTTCCAGCTGCATGGCTAGCAGATTTTTTTACAAGGTCACAACAGACTTATATGAGGAAAATAAATATGTTAAGAAAATCCTTTTTGCACCAAACACAATATGGCAGGCCTTAGTACTGTTGTGTTTGAATTAAATTTAAGTAGATACATTAAATCATACAATGTGTGTTTGCATTTATTAAGTCCAGTTGTGGCTCTGAAAAGAGTTTTGTTGTTTTAGGGGTTTCCCCCTGCCCCCATTGTTTTTTGCTGGACATTTCAGAAGGGCATATGGCATCTATGGCTGCTTAAACAGCTTCCAGAATTTTCAGCCCGACAGCCATAACACTGCAATGGTGACTGTAAATCTGAGCCTTTTCAAGCTCTAGAGATGACAACCATTTTCCACTTCTCCTCCCAAAGCAAAAAACTTATTCACTGTATTTTATCATATTTTCCTACTACACTGAAAATCTACAATGTTCACCACTGAAGCAACTTCTATTTTCATCAGTTTAATAGACTATTTTGTTTAAAGTAAATACACATGCATAGTAAGGCCTTTCTTTTCCAGCATGTCACTAATTACCCCATTGCTTGGCTCTGCATTAGGTCTGGAGGGAGTGGGGGAGGTTCCTACAAGGCATCCAGATAAGCAGATGGATTTGCTGCTCTATAAACATATTGCTCAAGTCACATCTTGCTTGTTCTCCAGGTTGTTCAGTGACAAGATGCAAAAGGAGCCCCAGCAGTGCTTACACTGATGCAGTTACTTTGGTCCTGGCCCAACACAGGCTGGCATTCCCAAATGAGAAGGGCACCAAACACCATAACCACCATGCTCTGGTGAAGTCCCTCCTATTGCTGAGAGCTGCCACACCCCATCATGCTGTGAGAAGGTTTCAATGATATCAAATCAGTGTCCTGAAGGCACTAAACAAAGCTTAAATACACAAAGACTAAACAGGAGGGAATGATGGCCTGAGCACATGATTTTTATAAATACCGTCAATCACCCACTGCTACTTATCCAACAAGATTCAGGAGCAATGCAGTAATATTTTAAAGCACTGTCCTGCTTCTATCCAGAGAACTCAACAACAGCTAAATGAACTAATCAAACTGAATTGTCCTGGAACAGATTTTCAAAACTGCTTTTATCAGCTGTGTTCAGAAACAGTTGGCAACTCTTCCTATTTCCATAGTATTGTCTCAAAATAAAGATCAACTGCTCTACACTGATGTACACTGTACTGAATGCTTCTGCCATCCTTTTCTGGGGGGTGAGGACCTTTGCTTTTATTTGGGGTTTGTTCGTTTGTTTTTGTGTTTTGTCCTGTATGATTCCCATAAATACTGGAGTGGGAAGCTGTGCAGCCATGATTGCAACATGACTGAAAAAAAGATGCTTGGCAGATTTCACACAGGAACTGAATACCAACACAGCAGCCAAGAAGACTGAGCATAGCAGAAGAACAAATGGCAAAAAGTATTTTCTCAGGAATATGGACTACAAATCCTCAGGCTTCAGTGATTCTTTCATCTACAGCAGCTGGGCATGATACAAAAATATGCCCCATAAAGCAGAGTTCAAGCTAGTTCAAGAGTTGCTCTTGTTCTATTACCGAGCAATTGGCTGCTGACATGAGCTCTCTACACCTGAAGCCCTATGAGAGCCCCCTGCACTACTCTTTTCTACAACCCCAGATGCCTCTTTTTCTTAGGGTTCTCCCCAGACTCAGAATGGGGAGGCATAGTCTCCCCAGACTCATCCCAAAATACTCAGAATGTCTTCTGACATTCACGTCAACTGTCACTAGGACACCCAGCTGTTGAAACAGGAATCCCAAAATACNGTTATTGTGTCAAAACACACCAAGGCAGCAGCTTTTGGGCTCACACTATTGTGTTCGCTGGTAAAGGCACCTTGTGAGCACCACTCCTCACCTGCTGCCTGCCTCCCCTGCAGCCCGTGCCTGCACACCTGGCCTGAGGCAGAGATCAGAGCACTGCCAGCCCAAAGGCAGGAAAGGCACCGTGTCTGAGCCTCTGGCAGGCACAGGGCACCAGCTGCTTCCTATGTTAATGTCAGCAGTCAAACACAATTCACAATCATCTGGCATCTCTAGAGCAGTATCCTTCCAAGATAAAAAGCCTTACAAATTCAAATCAGTATTTTCACTACTGCATTAAATTAGCACTTTTCTGTTTCACATCTAATCCCAACTGCTTTCTGTCCACAAACTGACCTGCTCAGGAAAGTGATCTCAACCCCATATGCCACTGCTTACCCAAGCCAAGCCAGCTCACTTGTTTGTCCTTGTCAACATCAGGGCAAGGCACAGAAAGCTGCCATGGATTTGCCAGCAGCAAACCTTGAAACATTTTTAATACAGTAGAACCTGACAGATTTCTGTGCTGGGGAAGACTTTCATGATAGTCATTAATCTCAGGAATTCAGAATAGTGCTGTCTGGATCAGAGAATTTTTTGTATCTTTGGGACTCTTGCCATATAACAGCTTAGGGGAAGACAGTGAATCTTATTCCTTGTCTTCATTCAGCATTAATGTGCACAGTTGGTAAACCCAAAATTACACCACACATGTTTTCAGCTCTTTTAATCCAACCATCTTCACAAAAGTCATGAAGGGAAATCATTTCCATTTTACAAGACTTCACATTTCACTGCAGCAAGTCCACGAAAGACCCAGTCTTCTAAATACAAACTACTTAGACCCTGCCTCGTTTAAAATAACCCACAATACCATTTAGTATGTACAAGCACCACTTTTCTCTCAGAGTGAGCTTTGAAAAGCTAAAAGGGAATGAATTTTGGGAACAGAGATTACTTATTAAAAAAAAAAGGCAATTAAAAACTGCCTGTAAGAATTAAAATCTTTAAAATCAGTACAGTTTGAGACACTTTATTAATCATAGAAACCCCACATGCCCAAGAAAACACAATAATTTTTTTAAAAACCTTCACAATCAAGTGACAAGACACTTTGGATTAAGTCAGCCACTCTATCATTTCAGAAATGAGATCCCACCAAAAGCACAGATAAAAGAACAAAACTGCCTGAAAGACAACTCCCAAGAGAAAAATTAAAAGGACTAAGAAGAAACATGAACTATATGAAGCATATTAAGCATTTCTCTTTCAGATACACACAGTGGAACCAGCACGTCCATCAACCCAGGGGTTTTCAACTCCATTTGCAAACAGCACAGTGGGGATTAAGGCAAGCACAAAGCACAGCTCAGAGAAACAAACCTATCATCAAACATGACGTTTAAGTATAGTCTATACTTTTCAGGAGACTGAATATGGCATAGAAATAGAGAAAGCACAACTACATTATTCCCAGTGACATTAAGGTAGTTTTCCTGGTACTGTCCTGTTGAAATTCTGCTCACTGAACAAGGAGAGAAGGGAAATTTGGGTCAGATCATTCTCTCATGAAGATGCAGAACCCAAATCTCAAACGAAGGACAGCAAATTATTAAAGTATTATGAACTCATTTGCAATTAATAGATAACATTGTCCTAAAAGCTCTGGTAAAAATAAGTAAGAGAGATAAAGCTAATAAAGTGTGAATTATTGGGAATTCTCAGAAAACTGTTCAAAAATCAGAATGGCCAGTAAAACATTAACAGAACGCTCCTACTAAAACAAAGTGGAGTGACAAGGCTGTGTTTGCATTCTCAGCTTAAGATATCCAGGTTTTGTTTTTATGCCATCATATCTGAGAAACATGAGAAAAACAGAAGTACAAGGGAAGGCAGCCCTGTAACAAGAGGATGAGTAGCTGAGGAATTGCTTATGGAAAGAGCAAACCTTCAGGGATTGGAAGCAATGCCCAGTACCCAGCCAGCCCCAACAGGGCACTGAGCAGAGAGGGCAGAACCAGCCACAGGTGAGCTCTGCCTTTTCTGACTCACCCACAGGTGAGCATAGCCCATCTCCCAGAGAGCTCGAACAGTCAGAGCTGGGGCATGGGGCCCTACACTGCAGTCTGCTATCCTGAAAACCCCAAACGAGCTAGAATGCAAACCCCATACACTGGGGCTCTTATACTCTTGTGAGGACTAAGGCTTTACATAGTGCAGATTTCACCTGGGTGAGCTAACCCTGTCTCACCATTTATACAGAATGGAACAGCTGCACATGAGAAACAATATTCTCTTTTTGCTACTTTCACAAATAAAATAGGGTGAATATCCAAATTTTAAAAACTGTGTTTCAGTTGTTAAAACACAGTTTAGCCCAGTATACAAGTAACATATGAAAAAAAAATCCTAGGGATAATTTTTTTTTGGTTTAAAAGACAGACATGCCATTCTAAAACATGCCTGCAGTGACCTGTAAGGCAGCTTGACTTAGCTTTCAAGAGCTGTGAAAAAGGAAGGGCAGAGAGCTGGTTTAATGACAAAATAGAATTTGCGAATACATAAATCAATCACCTGACCTACTGCTACAGAATCAGCTGTACAGTAGCCATCAAACATGTGCTTTAATACTTCATATTAATTCTGCTAAAATACAGTGCAACTGAACACCATGGATGAAGTCAGAATACATATTTAAATAAGAATTATGAAGTTCTGTAGCCTGACAAATTTTGTTGGTCAAATCCTATCTCAAGTGATTTAACCTGACCTATATTTAAAGTAATTATTTTGAAATTACTGCTCTATTTTTATAGGAGAAAGTAAGACTGTCCCATAGTATCATTCTCAAGCATTCATCATGTCTCCTTTCATTTCACGGGTTCATTTTGTGGACTGATGCATTACAGCATCACTTTTCAAATATCACAAAAAAGTTATTTAAAACTCTAGTTACAAACATAAAAAGGATCTTTAACAAAATCTCTGTATTTACAGTTAGTTCGCTTCATTCACTGCTAAAATGTACACAGCCTTGGGATTTATTATTTGTGGATCATTTTTCCCTTTAATCTTAAATTCAGATTAAATTAGCACTTCAAAAAAACAAAACCCAGAGAGACTTCTCATGAGTGGAAAATTTGCCATGCTTATGAGCTTGAAGGCAAAATTCATGAAGAGAGGTATCTGCTCTCCTTTTAATTTCGTATTCGTGTTCGTTGGTAACACATGACAAAATCAACTTCTCTACATCAAGAATTCTAAAGCTGTGGCTTTCAAAATATAGTTACTTGTGTACAGCAACAAAATAAGCAAGCAGCCACTGCCTCAGGGCTCTGGCTCCCAGCAGGTGCTGAAGGAAGCCACGGTGAGGATCTCAGGCTAAATCCCAGACACCTTCCATATGATGCTCACACTGTCCTCATGAAGTAAGAGCTGCTGGCAAAACTCAAGCCAATTAAGTAAAACTCTACTGCTTTTCTATGTGGAAAACCCTGATTTCTGTTTCCAGTGACTCATCTTTTAAACCAAAACCTCCAGTGCAAAATCAAATGACAGAAAGTAGAGGAAAATTATTACTGGAACAGCAAAATCCAGACATGCTGATACACCAACACCTAAGCATGACCCATCAAGGTAGAGAGAGTATTTTTAAAAAACTCAAAAAAACCCCATAAAACACCTCTCCATACTTTAAACAGGAACCAGCACTGGCCAACATCCTAAAAAGCAGTAGCAGTCAACAAAATTATTTTTTATCAAAAGGCAAGCATAAGCCACTGTCAAAGTATCAAAGTAAAAAACAAACTCAAAGTTTCAAACAAACTCTAAACCAGAAGAGAAGCTCCATGGGCAAGAGCTGCAGGACTCTGAGGCATCAATTCCTTCCTTCAGAAGGAATTGGTGGCAGCCACATTGTTATAAAAAGCATCCCTGTAAAAAGAGATACTTTCCCACTATCATCTTAGTCCTCTTCTCTTGGCTGTTACTTTTTTTTTAGGCCTTCAGTATAAAGAAAAAAACAAAAACAACTAAAAAACAAAGTAAAACAAAAGCATTAACTTCACTGGAAAACATAAATTAATTTACATTCATTTAATTACAGAGTAAAAAAAAATAATTGCCAAACAAATTTTACAGAGCATGTGTATGGCATCTTAAAACATAGCTTTTAAACTGCCTTTCCATTTACCTTATTCAAGGAAACTCATGGATAAATTTCTGAAACATGCTGAGGAGAGCCACCTTGAGGCATCTGCTGCCAGTCACAGATGTTTCTGATGTAATGAAAGGCCTGTGTTTGCCCAGTAATTGGGTTCTCAGGTACCAATCTTTGGAGGAAAAAGAAAGCTGCTCCTCAGGTCTACTTGTGAACTCCTGTTCCTGAGCTCACCTAAGGGCTAACCAATGCAATTAACATTGGCAGGGTCCCAAATTCCGTTTTATTTCCTTAACCTGAGGCTGCAGGACCAGCTGGATTCTGACACATCCTTTGGATGTAGGTGCACTGCCCTGCATCCTCTGTCCCTGAAGTGCAGGAATTGCCCCCAGCCACTGCACTGACCTTCCCTTTGCAGTGTTCTAGGCCTTTTACAAAGCACCAAACAAGAAGAAAGACCTCAGCCACTGCAACCTCTTCTTCTGGCAAAAAAAAATGACGTATCCCTACATATATTCTCTGCATTTGTACAAAAGGAAACTGCCCATTTTTAGTCAACAGCATTGCAGATAATATTTACAGAGACAAAAATACAGCCCACAGGTTATTTTTTAATTCTGCAATTTTTCTGACAAAACGAAACACTGAAGACTTTTGATAAAAAAAAACATAATTACATTTTAAAACAGCCTTAACTCACAAGTCTATCCAAACCAGCTCTCCTTTTGCCTCTAATGCTTAAGTTTTAAGTTGTTTTACAACGATGAACATTTACATAAACAAAGAGGAGAAAAATAAAAACACTTGTGGAATGAGAAACACTGTAAGATAAATACTTCTCCACTCTTTCTTTTCTGTAGATCTGGCCCTGAACATAAAATAAGAGGGAAACAATGGCAATTCCTAATAAAACTTTAATCTGCCAGTCATATTTGGCTTGGAAGTGAACCAGTTTTCCTATCCAATGGGTTTCTCAAACAAAAAACGTTCCACTGATATAACTATCCATTAGAGATATCTGAGTATTCTTCTAGACAGCAGTGCAACATATTTTTCCTGTTAACTTTTAACACTGTCATTTTGCTACACTATTTAAAAATTCAAACATGTACAAAATCCAGTGGCATTCAATAGAGGTTCCCTCTATTGCTGATTGTTCCAAGTTTGACTCTGTACAATGCATTAATAGCCAAACTGAACCTGAGGGCACATCTGACCCCAGCCTGTTGCTTTGAAGTCCCAACCACACAATTATATTAAAGATACCTAGAACTGTTAAGGCTTTTATGTTTTCAGCAAGTATAAACTCCTTGTTAAAAGTCTTCTATGTGCCTAATAGAAATGGCAACCAAACCTGACAAAATTCTAGTAAATTTTCAAATGTCTAATGCAATGTCAAATTCTCAATTTCATTTCTCCCATTATCCACCAGGTATGTTCAGGAAAAAAAACAAACAAACAAACAAAAAGAAACAACAACCCTGTGGCATTATTTATCTCAATAAATACACAGAGCTTGAAAACAGCAGGACTTCCTGAATAAAGTTCTCTTAGCCTTCTGCTCCTTGTGAAATTCCCAGGAAAGCAGTCAGCCCCATGGGCAGATAAAGATCATACACAGACCTTGTGCCTTTTGCTCCTGTTCAAGGACACAAAGAACAGAACCAGTTGAGTGCCTCATTCCCCAAAAAGTACAGGACAGAGGACTCTGGCAGGAAGGAGTGTGTCTTACAGGATCCACAGCCTCACATCACCTTGAAGAATGACTGTTACAGTTTTAAAAACAGTCTCCAGCTGTGCAGCAATCTGCTTGCATGTCTCTTTCTACCCAGGAAGAAGATGCAGCTGGCATTTGATGCAGCCAGCCAAGCCACACAAAACATGTGACAATCATAAACTGAGTGCTCCAAGAGCTGCCATACCCTGGGACAGAGCTCCGAGGGCAGCTTCTCACCTGGATCATGCCAACTGATCCACATCCATCCACCGAAACTGCTGGTGGGAGAGAATACTTCTAGCTCTCTCAGCTGTTGAGAGAAACTTTCCCCATGACTTATCCTGTAGTTAAACTGTTAGTATCCATGTAAAGCATCAGCCTTATGGTGGAAACAACACAGGAAAGCAGACTAAAGAACTCAGAAACCACAAAAGAGGAGAAAGGGACCAAGAACAACCAAATATCCTAACAGGGGACAGAGTCTTCTATCAATCCCAAGTCCATTTCCAGCCTACCAATACTGAAGATTCTGAGGTCCTACACCATTTGTTTTCCCCAACATTTTTCTCCTTGCATCTAAACTCAAGATGTGACAACTATTAACTCTGAAACAATTGCCTCAGGAGTTTATCTTACAAGCAAGGACAGACTTACTAGGACCTAAAGGTGATAGGACCCCCCATCATCTCCACTTCATTGTGGCTGCATAAATCATTGCTCATAAAGCAGTTCCAGGTCCTTCCCAGCAGAGTACAGTAAAGTAAACCAGCATCCTTTTCTGTTTGACTGAGTGGCAAACAGCTGCAAGCAATTCCTGAATCCTCATATCTGAAGAATGAGCCAGACTGTGACCTTGTGAGGGCTGTTTGTAATACTAAGTCAGAACCTAAGAAAATCAGCTGAGCTTGGCCTTTATTACTCCCTTTGCTTCAGAGTTAGCTACAACTCAAGTCTGACTTCAAATGCCAAAGTTCCACATGTGGATAAGGGGGGTAAAATATCAAGCATTTACGGGAGTTATGCTCAGCTCTAAAGCAGAAGTTTGAAAAAGGAAGATACTTGTATAATTATACATTTAGTGTTACTGTTTTGCTTTTATAAACAGATTTATCACAAAAAGGAATGGATATTTTCAACATTCCATGCTTAGAAAAGCAGCAGTATATTTCAAAATTACCAGCTATCCTCCACAAAGCTGTGCACTGCTTGCTAACAGATTCACAACCTTACAATAGCATAAAACATTCATTTCCACTCCAAATGCTTCAGGAGGTACCTCCCTTCTAACAAAACAAAATAAATCAGTGGCTGGGGCTTTTCTGGAGTCTAAATATATAAACACTCATTTTAATTCCATGTACATAAATCATATTATCACAGAATCATTTAGGTTGAAAAAGAACTCTAAGATCAATCAACCATTAACCCAGCCCCACTGTGTTCACCAATAAACCATGACCCCAAGTGCCATATCTACAAGTTTTTGAAATCCCTCCAGGGATGATGGCTCCACCAGTGCCCTGAGCAGCCTGTTTCAATGACAAAACACTCTTCTGGTAAGACGTTTTTCATAATACCCAATATAAACCTTCCCTGGCACAACTTGAGGCTATTTCCTCTTGTTCTATCACTTGTTACCTGGGAAGAAGAGACTGATTCCCACCTTGTACAACCTCCTTTTGGGTAGTTGTAGGGTGTAGATGTAGATAACATCTAGATGTAGATAACATCGCCCTGAGCCCCCTTTGCTCCAGGCTAAACACTCCCAGCTCCCTCAACCACTCCTCATCAGACCTGTGCCCCAGACCCTGCACCAGCTCCACTGGGGAATCGCTCCAGACCTCAGTATCTGACTTGCCATGAGGGGCATATAGCAGGATGCTCTGCCTAAGTAGGGGTAAAACCTCAAATTTTACCCTATTTGCAAATAAGTTGTAAGTGCTGGATGGAGAGGGAGGGGCTCATGCTAGTTTTGGTGCCAAAGAATGCTGAGAACAACCAGACTGACCAATCCCAAAGGTAAACATTCCGAGGATGTGAAAAAACAATGTTTCCTGACAGAAACAGGCCCTGATGAGGATGTGAAAAAGTTCCTGATAAATAAAGAGGGAAGGAGATTGGTGATGCTGGTATCCCCAGTCGTCTGTTCTATTTATGCTGGATATTGAGTTCTGCACCTTTAGGACTGGTTCCGAGAGCAGAGGGGGAGAAAAGGAGCGTGCAGTTTGTTATCAGAAACTGTACCTGCTCCTCTGCATTCCTGCTCCTGGACTGTGCTGTATGCAGCACAGCAGAAGAGAGCTCTCTTTGCTTCCTGTTAGTTTTTGGCTAGCTGAGGCAGAGAAGTTCTCCATACTGTTGTTTTTTTCTTTTTCTTGGAACTGTTTCGCTCTGCTCTGGACTGAAAACCCAGAAGAGCACCAGGAGCTCACACCTGTGTCCAACCGGGGCCTGGGACGTGGTATTCCAGTGCCAGAAGGACTGATAAGAGATTGAGTCAGCCAAGCTGTCAACCTCATAAAAAGGACTTTCTGAATTGGCAGGCTCTTCAGAATAGTGAGAGGTTTTACTGTTTCATATTATTAAACTTGTATGCTTGTGAATACTCTACTCACTGAATAAACAGTTTTTTCCACTTTTCTCCAAGAAAATATTTTCCCGAACCAGTTGAGGGAGGAGCCACTTGAATTTGCTTTCTAAAGGGACCCCATTCAGGGGTTTCCTCTCAAATTTGCCCTAAACCAGGACAGAAAGCAACACTGGTAACTCACCTGGAGCTGCTGAGCTCCAGGCTGCCCAGCTGGCACAGCTCACCTAGAAGCACTAGGTGGTCTAAGAGAGTTTTGTTTTTGCTGTGAAACTGACCTTTGCTCCAAGCTTGGACTAACTGCTCTGCATTCTAAAGCTGGTAGAAGTTAAAGTATCAGGCTACCTGAATGTCTTGGTTCCCAGTGGACTGTGTATTGCAGTTCTCATTATGTAAAGGTTCCTGTATCAGTGTTGGCATTGGCACTGAGCTTCACCGTGGCTGCCTGCTGCAGCTTACGTGCTTTTTAAAGCACCTCTCAAACATCCTTATCTCTAGCAGAAATGCTATGTTCCAATTAAGTAGAAAATAATTTTATCTTTCAATTAATTGTGATTCATTCTCCTAAATGCCTACCTCCTCATCTCTAAATAAAACTCATTTTAGTTAACAATTCAGTTTCATGTTTCACCTGCAGCTCCTCTAGGACCTTCACCCTATGCACAATTTATAACCAACCCTAAAACATGAAGGGCAGAGCACTAACGAGCCTAAGGGGCAACACAAAATGCAATGAGACCCCCTGGTTTGTGCCCAGAGGAGGCTTAAAAAGCAGTTCAGAGCCACAGGTCCCTTTATTACATGCAGATGATTTTAAGCACACAAAAATAATAGCACAAAATCACAAGTTTCATTCATCTTCTCTCTCTCCCTTTTTTAAAGTTGTCTGTCATGTGCAAAAGACACATTGTAATTCTAACATAGTATTTTGGGTTGGAGGGTTTTTACACTGTGCAGAAAAAAGCACAGCCCAGAAGGACTGTGCTAATTAAAACACAATGAACAATGACAACGACAACAAAGAACACTATCCTATCCTATAGACATTTACTTTTACTTGCCTTCTAACAGTGACTCAGTACATTGCTGTGCATTAGTACAGACCATAAAACAAGGCTTTACCTAGGAAATGTTCTCTCTCCTGAAGCAGATGATGATCAGCCACAGGGCACACTGCTCAGGTGTCAGCTGCACTGCCCTGCCTCCAGCAGCACCTCCTGCTCAGCCATCAGGATGTGAGGGCGCTCTGCACTGACCCACGATAAATTCATCTGAAGCATAACACAATTTATCTGTTCTTAAACAAACCAAACAGTTCTGGTGAACCAATCCAACTGTGGGAAGTTTCCTGATGTGAGGGTACAAATCAGGAGAAGTTCCACCACTCAAACCTCTCACAGCAGCTTCCTCAATCCCATCTGGTCTGATGCAATGTAAGATAGGAATTGCAGCAGTTTTCACTGCAATATAGTTTGTCTACTTTCATGGAAAGATTCAATCACATTCAATTACTTAACTGCACTACAAAATGCAGATTTAATTTTTTAAAAATAAAATAGCCTGATTTGAACTCTCTAGATTGTATAGATTCCTATATGGCACACAAAACTATGTTTCTTCATTTTTTGAAAACAAACAAAATTCCTTACAAACAAACAAAAACCCAAAACAAACCCCAAGTATTTCAATAAAGAAAGCATGCTTTAACAACATGTAATCATGGCCATTTTAAAACATACCTATAGACCTATATATGTGGAAAACAAAGCATGAGGACACTTACAGAACTGTAGACTGAGGCTCAAAAAGGCTAATAAGGCTGCCAAGGCGAGCAAGAACAGAAAACGGTTTCGGAAAAGCATTATTATTCACTCTGCTTGTTCTTCATGGTTTCGTCTTCAGATATATGTGGTTCCTACAAACAACAGAACAGTGGCAAATATTTATTTCAGATGTGGAAGCATCAGTTATTCTTTACAGGCAAGCACACAAGACAATTCAAATTAACAACAAAATGAAGCAGTTGCCTTCACCCTAATAATAGGATTAACTGTATTTCTGCATCCAAACTTTCACGTAAATAAAAAATATTTTAATTTTTCATAGAATTAAGCTTGCTTCTAATAACATAGGGTTAATATTCACATTCACAATTCTTAAGATAATAAAGAGCAAGAAAAGTTGCATATATCACCACAGAGTAAACTAAAAAGTAATAAAGCCTCAGGAGTTGTTACTCACTGCAAAAATAAAAATACAAAAAAACAAGCTCTCTCCTGAAAACATCCAAACATACATTTTCTTGTAAAATGACATTCTAAAGAGTAGAGAACTTGCTGAAGTGCCCTGTTTTCACAGACGTAAATTCTCAAGTGGAAAACTGCTCTATATAAAGGATGAGAGGGGGTTGCTCTCCCCCTACATGCCTTTTTTTCTTTTTTAAACAACCAGCTGCTCTTATGTGCAAGTGATGCATCCTCCTACCACTGACAGTGCGCTCCACGAAATTGGTTAGCCTTGAAAGAAATCTGAGATTCCCAGATCCTTTTAACTGAGTTCTGTTTATGACAGAACATTCAAACCTGCTGATAGACCTTCTTTTTGCTGCAGATTTCCCTCACAGAAAGAGGCTTCTCTTTTTTTTCTTTTTTTTTCTTTTTTCTGCTTTTGAGAATGACAAGTCTTACACACAACACGTAATTAATAGATATATGTTTACCAAAACTCTTCTGGACTCCAAAACCTAACCATCTTAAAAAGATTTTAATCTGTGAGTGCTGATAAAACCAGAACCTCAAAATTCTCATTATTTTCTACACCGCACCCTTTTTCCCCCACAATCAGTTTTCTGACTAGTACTTGAAAAGGTCTCAGGAATCACTGAACTTATTTTATCCACTGGAGTTGTTCTTGAAAAGAGTTGTATGACTGCAGTAAGTGAAATCTATTATACACATACATTTTGCAGGACTGAGATCTTGCCATCTCATTTTACTTGGTCAGCTCCCTTTGCAGCTTTTGGAAACTAAGAAAAAATTGAAAGACCTGGAGATTCTGGGAAGCAAGAAACAAGAGTCATTACAGTATTTTTCCCAAATACCAACAGCATCAAAAATTGCATGTGCAAGCAGTAATAAAATTAAAGTAAAAAGAGGGGAAAGTTGGAAGGAAAATTTTTTAACAGTTCTCAATTTCAAAAAATCATAGCTCATCCTAGGACATCCTAATAAAAGGCAGGCAGAAGCAAAACTGAACTACACCACTGCAACTCAACAAAGCTGTGAAGGATACAAGGTAAAAGAATTAGTCTATGTCAAACACCAGGAAGAATAAAGCAGTTCAACCAAACAGATGGGACAACAGAAGGAACCACAGGAAAAAGCGAAAAATAGACGTAGCAGTGAGGAGAAGGTAAAATCTGTGTAGAAAGCTCTCAGGATCAAGAGGTCTTGTGAACAGTCTACACATTAATACTGTTGTTGCAGAAAATAAAACTGCCACAAAAATTTTAAAATTAAAGACTGAAAAATAGAAGAACCTGCATACTTCATATTAGCAAACTGTTTTTATGAGTAACCTTAATGAGCTTTAAGCTGTAATTGCAAGATCAGAAGCTTTAAAACATTGAACGTGAAAGGCATCATTCAAGAAATTACAAAGTGGAAAGATTTTTCTTTTGAATACACTTTGGCTTGCCAACGAATTAAAAGTTCCTCTGTTGCGACTTAGGAGGAAAGGGAACAGCTCCTGCTGAGAAGCTGTTAATTAAAGCCTGTCAACACAATTTGCAATCAGCTCTTCCTTAGCAAGAAGCTGCAAGGAATCAGGCGAAGGTATGTGAGACTGAGTCCTAAAGCCTCTGCTCCTCCAGCCTGACACATAAGGTGTCCCCAGGGCAGAGCTGTGCTTGGCCAGGACATGTTAAGTGAAGACAGTACAGTAAGTATTGTGAGCACTCACTGAAGTGAGCATTGGTAAGCTAAAAAAGGATAAAACAAAGCCTGGAGGGGGGAGAAATAAAAGCAATCCAACCTTATCTTCCCACAAAACTATTCTTACACACAGATGAAACAAAACAAAAAAACACAGATCACATTTTGAGTGTTCAGGATAGACCACTGGGGTGTTCAGCCAGAGCACTGCAGAGCATCCATGGCTAACCTGACATTTAGGCACTGCTGATCCTTATTTAGAGCACAGGTCCTGGCCCATCCTTGCAATCTTCACTCTGGGAACTTGCAAAGAGCAATTCCATCAGCAGCTGGGCTGCAGGAGCAAGATCTGCTGTGGAGGTTGGTAAGACTGAGGAGGGAAAGCCTGCAGCCCTCCCGTGGAGGAATTCCTCCAGACCCAGTGTCTCCAGGTTAGGGTGACAAAGTTATGTCATCATTAAGTTTAGAACAATGTAAATCTTGTGTACTCCATTGGCATTCCCCTCCTGTTCCACCCCATCTTCCCTATATAAACCCTGCTCCCTCAGACCTTGGGGAGGAGAATATCTCCGTCCCTGGACCCTTTGCAGTCTGGTAATAAAACCTCTCTGCGGAACTTCACATGGAGTCTCCCATCCTTTGTTTCAGGTCACCTGGACCTTCGCTGGACCAGCCACACTCAAAAGAGTTGAAATCACTCTCTGGGAAGGTGCCTGTGCCACTGAGAGCACCCATCCTTTTCAGGACGTCAAGCAGGCACTTCTCTGGGAAGCTCGCAGCACTCCCTACCGGCCTGCCACGACAGCCTGCCTCTGTTTCGGAGTCAAGGAAGAACTTCCTCTTTTTCAAGGGAGTGAGCACCACACTGACGTGGAAGTCAGTGCCAGGAGCACTATTTTCTGATATGTGCTCAAAATGCAGTGACTGATGCTCATTGCTGAGACAGGAAGATTTAGACTGGATAGCAAGAAAAAATTTATTTTTTAGGAAGAAAGGGCTGACAAGCATTGGAACAGGTTGCCCAGGGCAATGTTGGAGGCACCATCCCTAGAGGGATTTAACAAACCTGTCATGGGTTTGGCAGCACTGGGGGAATGGTTGGACTTGACCTTTTCCGACCCAAAAAAATTCCACAATTCTGTTTCTATGAATGCAGTACTTGATAAAGATTACCTATACAACTCCAAAAATTTTAGTCACGCTAATTTTAAATGTGACACACAGTTTAGAATTTCATAAGGATAGTATTAATAAAGCATCCTACATTGAAATGTAGGTAAGTAAAAGGCTACTTTTCAGTCACCTCTTGCAGCATACATATACCTATCCACAGAATTTAACTTCTCCTTTTAAACATGATCTAAAAATCTCAAGTCATCAAAACATGCCAGAATGACTCTCAACATAATCTCGCACAAGTGCTCACACAAAGGTAAAAACAGCCTTATGTTTGAAGGCCCGGCCAGGGAGTCAGGAAAAATTAGTAACTACCTAGAAATGCTGGGAGAGAGGTGCCCAGCCTGGAGCTCAGGAGAGGCACAAAGCTGGAGCAGAGCAGCTGGTGGCACTAACCTACATTCTACTCATCACTGGAGGGGCACTACCAGCCAGGGTGTCACACTGAACCTGTCCCCTGGAAGCACCAGCTCCTCAGGAAACCAGAGACAAGGCATTTTTTAACTGGCTAAACTTCTTTTATTTAAGTCACACCCTGAAAATAACTTTACATCAATGCTTTCAAAGCACTTGTGAGATTAGATGTGACACTAAACCAGCAGCACCAAAGTCCTGTGTCAATTGACTGATGCTGTTACATTCTCTAAATCACCATCCTAAAGCATTCATCTATAATACAAACCTACTCTCTGGCATGAAGCATAAGCACAGAATTGTACTGACTCACCCTGATAGCTTAAATTAATTTAATTGATTAAAACAGCATGCCTCCATAAGTAATCAATAGTACTCCCCAAAGTCTGCCTCTATAAAATTACTGTATTTATCTGATGGGCTGCATAAAAATGGTATTGTCTACTGGAACACAAGTGAGCAAAAGCAGTCACAATGAAAAAATCAGCAAAGACAAATAGAAACTTTTCCCCAAAAGGAAGGTAGTGCCAAAGACAGAGAAAAGAGTATTTTGGAACAAACTTATAGAGTGTAGGAGGGAGAACAAAAAGCCCACAGACAACAAAAGATCAATTTGGTCAATTGATCAAAAATATCAATTATTCACAGATAGTTTTAGAAATGGTCACAGAATAACACAGAGACCCACCTATTGGTCTGATATCTCTACAGTGCATAAGAGATTTTAACTATCATTTCTTTTTGATATATTTTTTAATCTGCATCTGTAGGCTTATTTTTTGTCAAAGCCTGTTTTGAAGGCAACTGAAATGAAGGTGACAGTTCTTGATACAATTATAATGAAAAATTCTGCTTTGACTTTCACTTTAACTTGTGATGCTCCACCAATCATTCCCAGCCACTGGGCAGCAGCCTACAAGACATGTTTTTCATCTACTCACAAGTCCAATCCCCAGACAATTTCAGAGAGTGAGTTCATACTCTTGAATTAGCAACTACAGAAAGCAGTTGTGTCAGCAAATGGCACAAATCAAACCCTTTCTTTGGCACTTCAACCAATTTACACATTTTTCCTGCAGGAATGTAAAATAGTAGCTGGGATTTTCTGGTCATGATCAAATTGACCAGTGCTGTAAAGATTCATGGCAAGAACCAGAACAGAGTGGAAATGGGAACATGCAGCAGAACTAATTCCCTGGCCAGCATGACCTGCTTAGTTACTGATGCTTGTAATTGTCATGGTGAGGAATCCCTCATAAAACCCCTGCAAACACTGTAGCAGCAGCAATTTAAATTTGACATATGATCCCTGCAACACTGAGGGTACATTTTGCACGGCACCACAAAGTAACACAGCATCTGTGATACTGTTCAGCACAATTCTCCATTTTCCGGGTGGAAAAAAAAACCTAAGAAACATATATTTTTTTACATAGCATTAAAGAAAAATAGGTCATAACACTTCGTGCAAATAAATGCATTTCTAAAAAAGAGCAGAAACCAGGTCATCATTGAAAATATTAAACAAAACCCGTTCTGTAGTGTTATGTGAGAGCCAACAGCTGGCCTGGAGGCCTCACAGTCAAAGTAACCTTGACCATAACTCGTCCAGCCTGTACTGGTCAAGGAAAGGAAGTAAATATCTGTATGAAGAGAGAGGCCGAGAGATTCAAATGCAAGTGTTGTGTCTGTCCCAGCTGCAACAGGGGCATTCGTGTCAGCCCACCTACCCCATGAGTGAAGCTGGAAGTCAGTGACAACAGAACACACAAAACTCAACTGAAAATGTAAACAGGTCAGCAGTCTCGTGAAATAAAAACAAATTAAAAGCCACACATGCAAGAAAACCCCCAATGCCTAGGTGAAGCTAAAGAAAGCCATGACAAAAAAGGCAACATGTACCACTCCACAAGTAAGGCACGGAAACAGAAAGAAGCAGTACACCTTCAATAAGCGCATGATTACATGTTAATATGTTAAAATTAATAGTTATATATAAGACAATTTTATTTTTTAATTACTTAACATTTTACCAACAAGTATCTAATTTTAAAAGAAAAAACAGCTAAGATGCTGAAGTTTAATATATTTTAGCACATTAAAATATCCACATCCAAATTTTTCTTGTCTTCTTTCTGCAAGTTTCTTCCTTGCCTAGCCAGTTCTAAAAGCCTCATACTGAACAGCTGGTCCTGCAAAGCGCAAAAGCTATTGCAATGGCCCAACAGTACTGTTCAGTCTTTCAAGCAAGCAGCATAAGCTCCCACGTCATAGAAGCCAAGAGATCAAACAGACCTTATTTGAACAATTCTGCCCCTCTATACAGCACTCACTTCCCCTGGGCAGCAGATTTACCCCAGAATTTAATAAGCCCATATACTGACAAGTGTTGAGCACATAAAAGTGATGGACCGTCAGCCAGGCTGAACATTGACACACCTCAAGGATAATCCACTGCTCTCAAAAAACAAGGTTCCTTTGACTCCAAAATCTGAGGTTTTAAACCTCAAGGTGCACTAGAAGATGAACTAGTGAACATTTTAAACAGCTCTTTCTCCTCAGCAGCTTTCAAGTTTGAGCAGAACTCTCATAAAGTTTTATGAGAATTACCGGAAACGCTGGAAAAGCCACCTTCAGCTGACATCTTTCAGAGGGCTGTTTCCTTCTTTATAGTTCTGTCCTACTCAGTCATCATTAGGAGCTGCCTTCTTTCAGATACCAGATGCTGAGAGATGTGAGCAGAACAAATGTTTGCATAGTTTAGGATTAAATTTGATTTTGCCAGTCTAAGTCCTTTACAATTACTTTGTTTTATTGAACTTAGAACCTACCAGTCTATGAATCTCCTGAAACTGGGCAATACAGTCATGCAGAGACACCCATGCTCAAGTTTTCTGCATTAATGTTACAGTTAATGGAGTGCAACATTATAACACCACAACTATTCTTTATGAGTTTCAGCATTGGAAGTTGACTTATTCTGCAGCCAGAAATCTCTCAGTTTCTGGAATTTCCTTACACTTACATTTATTTTCTGAAGAAACAGTGCCCACGCTATCTTGAACAAAAATAACTGAGAAAAGAGAAAAAAAAAAAAAAAAAAAAACAGGCATGGGAACTGTTTAAAAAGCATGAAAAGATCATTAAGTGTTGGATTTTAATTTGTTTTTTCACCCTTGCACAGCAAACCATTTAGGCGAATCAGCTTACCACCCTGTACTCTGACCACTAATCGCCTTGCAAGGAAACAAGTACTTTTGGAAGAAATACTGTAATTATGAATTGTAAATACCCTTATGAACACTTGAATACCAAAACAGGGTTTTTTCTTAAGACCAAGCACAATAATTTCTGACATGAAGTCACTAAACAGGGGTTGAAACCTGTACTGTTAGTACTACTAAACAGCAGTACTGCAGTTTCTACATAATCAGCAGTTCCTAGAACTACTACTAAGAAAAATATAAGTAAATACATGAACTAATTTAGAGATTAAGAAAACCATTGTTTCAAAATATAAGGTACTATTAATATTGGATTCTTTGGGGATGAAGTCATTGC
This sequence comes from Regulus satrapa, assembly GCA_013396955.1. Classification (NCBI taxonomy): domain Eukaryota; kingdom Metazoa; phylum Chordata; class Aves; order Passeriformes; family Regulidae; genus Regulus; species Regulus satrapa. The sequence goes on along the minus strand of VWZN01010522.1, from coordinate 41,585 downwards.
CCTAGAACACTGTTTTTCCTTCTCCATGCTCTCTGCTATTTCTAGAATTATCTGTATATGTGAGAGCAGTTTTCAACAGTCACAATTCAAATATTATTTACATGTCCTGCACATACTTTCATTAAAAATAAATAAACAAAACCACTATAAATTTAGTCTTCTTTTCTTCCAGAGCACTTTCCATTTGGAGACTCAGCTTGGAGACAGCTTGCTGCCTTCATGCCCAAGCTTTGGCAGCATCCTGACAGCAAAGGCATTTTTGCTCCTATGAGCTCCACTGGTCTATTTACACACAATATCTAGTGTCCCATCAGCCAGGGATGACATGCCCCTGCCTGAAGCAACTTAACAAAAGTTTAAATTAGCTCTGACAATAAAGAAAGAGAAAAAGCAGGGCTGCATATAGAAACAATTATGAAATGTTTATTCCAAGCTGTCTGCAAACCCCTTTATGTTCTACTTTCTCACAGATTTAGACATCTGTTTAGACCAGAGGACAAAACAGTGGTCAGCAGCAAAATTCATGCTTGCCAGCTCACATATTCTCTCCCTTTTGATTCATACCTTTAGTCACTGATGCTATGTTATCATTTCACTCTGGGGGCTCAGAGCCCAGGCAGTTCTGCTCCACAGCATGGAAAATACATAGGGAAAGCTCCACACAGCACCCACAGGAACCTCTGAACTCCTTCAGCAGAGGTGTCTGTTTGCACGATCAATGTTGCTCTAGTGCAGCACAACCCCTGAAAGTGGATGTGGGTTTGAATCTGAAGCTACATTTTGGACAGAAAATGATACAGCACAGACTGCTTCCCTCAAACCATAGAGAAGCTTCACCTCTGTGTTACAGTCTATCAATAAACTCAAATCTGTAATAAAATCTGTCAAATTACAAAGCTTTCAAAGAAGTTTAAGTAATGATGGATCACAAGCCATTCTCCTTTTTTAAAAACACAGACTTCATGGCATACCCAAATCTTAAGTATTGAAGAGACCACTGCAGTTTCTTTGCTAGCTTAAAACCTCTCCTCTTATTTTCATATTGCTTTTATGAATTGTTCAAAGTCCCCATGCTTTGGCCTTTGGTTTTCTAATGATGACTTTTGAGGTCTCACATGGTTTACTCATTTGAGCAGCAAATGTATGAATAATGAAATATATACAGGAGTAGGTGTCCTTAACTTCGGTTTGTTTTGGTACAGATAAACCCTTAGTTCAAGAGATTCTTCAATTCAAACTTTTCAGTAAATGTTTTTATCTGGCTTTGAATACCTCTTTTTGGTTGGAAATAAAAAGTCTTAAAAAAACTCGAGATCAATAACAATCCATCAGTCCAGCACATCACTTTAGAAGCTCTGCTTGAACCAAATTTTAATATCCAAGAAAATTGGTTATCTACTTCAGGAATGTCCCCATATTCCTACTCATTTTCCTATGCAATAATAGGTCAGACAGGTCTCTGAACTGCAGAGAAAGTAAAAACAAAACCAAAGGAAGTTCTTTTACTTCCTTAAAGAAAACTGAGCAACTCTTTTTTAACACAATTATGAAATTTGAAGGAAACCTTATGATTTTTATGGCTCTATGCCAGAACTGAATATTAACTGGCAGCAAAACCATTCTAGAACATAGACATAATTAAATAATTCTTAAAAAAACAACACCAGAATGAAATTTTTTTTAAACTTCCAATTTTAAAACCATATACCATATGTTCATAACTATAAGCATAGATCCTAATCACCCCTAGATCACAGCCAATAAGCTGATCAGATAACATCACAGCTCCAAAAAACCCACAAAGGCAAAGCAGCTACCATGCTTGAATCATTAAATTATTTTGGGGGTTTGATTTTAAATTAAGGTTTTATTTTTTACAGATTTAATAGTTTGAACAACTTCATCTCGTGCTATAACACTGTGCATGTGTTGCCTCTGAGCCGGTACCTGCCTCCCTCTGCCTCAGTGTTAGAGGGAAATACCTTCTTCTGGCACTAACTTTAAAGTAAACATTGCAAGGATGCACTCAAAGCTAAGTGTGATCATCCAGGGAAGAAAAGTTGAATAAAGAGATCAGTGAAGAAAGCTCATAAACACAGAAAAATGCTTATTTTCCCACACTGAGTCAAATTTATCTCATGTAATATTCAAGACGATTTTAATATTAAGGACTGTATTTTTCACTGCTCTTCCACTCAGGTTAGATTTGGATTTCAGAATGTGATCGGAGTTCCTAAATCTGTACTCTTTAATTCCAAATGACCATATACTGTGTCAGTTTATACCCTACCTCACACATATATATTCTAATGGGTGAATTTACACACCCACACTCCTCAGGGGTTCATACAGGTTGATCTGCTCCCACTATCTGAATGGATTTGGGGAGACTATCTCTTCAGCCCACTCACCACCCTCTCTTGCGTCCCATCTTCACCTGGTCCTTCACACCTCACTCTCTGTAAAACTGCCAGAATTTGAACCCAGTGCTCCAGCCATTCCCCCACAACTGTCAGCTCACCCTAAAATGCACCATTTTACAGCTGGTGACTTGGCCACAACTGAGTGCTTTCCAGGTAGTAAAACACCATTTTACTAAATTAGCTTAATTATAGATATTAAAAATGACAGTGCAACAACCTGATAAGTGTTTGTACAAGTTGGATGGAAGGGATGACATGGATTTCATTACCCATCACATTTCTATCCTATCCTTGTGTTCAAGCTTTATTTTGACCCTCATCCCAAAAGATTTTTCTTCTGCCTATAGTTCTGCATGAGATCTGTTCCATCCTATTTTTATATGTCAGGTCACCCAAAACATTCATATTCAACCACTTGCATAAAATCCCAAGGATTCAAAATTACAGGGCAAATACACACTTTGTTTCAAATGGAAAACTTGTTCTTCTCCACACATTCTATTACCCATTGCAGCTTGTATTGGAGAGGGGAAAAAAAGATTAAACATACTTTATTCAGCAGTTTTGTCATCTTCCTGCAATGTAACTCCAGAATGGTGATTATACAGATGCATTAGCACACAGTCAATATCTTCTGCCCTTTCCTTCCCACAGCACTCTGCACAACTGCAAATTTGCCTGGCTGCTAGAGAGCTGAATGGGGAATAACACAGGCAACATACTGGGAAAACTGCCATGCTGCTGGCAAAAGGGCATGCCTGGCTTTTCCCTGGATCCTCATGGCAGCTGCGAAAGATAACCACTAGCATCACATCATCTTACAGATAGAGACATCTGAACATACAGGTGCAGGCAGAAAAGTTATTGCTTCAAAAGGAAAAATAAAAATAGTTTTAAGTAAACAGCACTGGCATTAAACATCATGTCCCAGCATTTCCTTGGAAAGGCCCTTTGGCTACAATTTTGTTGCTTAGTTTTTCTGCTTTAGCTGCTTAGTTGGTTTTACATTTTATCAGCCCACAGAAGCTCCTCATGAAGGTACCCAAAGATCTTCAGGGGGCGAAACACAAGTCTGTGTTCAGCCTCAGAAGCAATCAACAAACTGACATCACAACCACAGATGCAAGGAAGGTGAATAAACTTCAAAGTACAAGATCCAGTACCAACATTACTTTGTCCTTTTAAACAATGATTAACCATAGAGGGTACCAGCTGTCTGCAGGGTCCCCTATCAGCTGTTGCCAGCATTAGGAAGGCATTAGAAGCACAGCATCTTCTACTACACAAGTAATTGACATTTATTATTGAAGACACTGACACAAAGCTGTGATGTCTTTTCTTTTTTTTTCCACAAGGGAAACCATGAATGTGACAATTTTTGAGGGGAAACTGACTTCATTCTTGATTCATGCTAATGTTTTAGATGGCTGTAGAAACTATGAATGGATCAGCTGAAAAACAGACACTGATTAGTATTTCCAGACAGCCTTTCTGCAAGTGCTCACCATGTGGCACAAAAAAATAAGCCTAATTATTTCAGCTTCCAAAAATCAGTTACATTTAAAATTAAATAATTAAATATTAAACATTAAATATGCCAGCTGTTTAGCTTTTCAAAACCCAGTTTAATTCTCTGATCAATATAAACAGCCTGTCAATCCTGCTCTGAATCCATTGCCTGTCATCAGAATCACTTAGTGCTACTCACACACTTGCAATCTATCTTTATAGCCCACCTGGCAAATATTTCAATNAAAAAAAAAAAAAAAAAGCTTTCTTGCTGCTTAGGATGAACCATTACATTGATGATTCAGGCATTATCTATTTTTTTTAAAAAGAATCATAAATGCCATTTGTCACAGTACACCTTCCCACTCTTATATTTCTTTACTGAACAAGAAAATGCCTCACCCAGATGCAATGAGAGAACATCTAATATTTTTAAGACAAACAAGAACATGACTTTTGAATTCAAACCTAAATCAAATGGCACAAAACAAGCCATATGGACAAATCTCATGTGCTCCTACACTGACATAAATTAAGACACTCTTCTGCCCTAGTATGCGAAGCTAAATGCTTGCTTCAGGGGACTTACTTGGGGATTCACCAAACTGCAGCCTGATTTTAACAGAATATAAAGTATGTCACAGTCGATACAGCATTCCTAGTATCGTCCTGGAAAACTGCTACAGAAAACTTCAGTCATCATCATCCTTTACATAGCTTTATGACCGACTGTTTCCAATTCTGTTCCTGTGTAATTTATGTCACACACTGGCCTGTATTTCCAGTCCCTGTTACAGAAAGCATTTTCAAAAGCATTTCAGAGAAAATAAGAAAATATGCATTTTGAAGCACAATATTTTATCAGTACTGCAATATTTCAATACAAGTCCATCAAAATTACCATGACACTCAAACCCATGCAAGTAACAACCTTGCATGAAATCTACATTTAAGTTTCTTCCCAATCATTTGACATTTTTCCCTTTTTGCTGCAAAATGTAAGTTTTCGTTTTTTACCACCCAAGCCAGTTTTTCAAATACACCCTTCAGAATGTGAATCACTGCATTGTTTGCTTACTGCCTTCCTCTCCCAGAGGAGAACTTGATTAAGATTAAAGGCTATGTTCAAACACTTCTCAAAAGTGATGCACTGCTGGGACAGTTTTGACCCAAACTACACTCTATGTCCAACATTTGGACCTCTGAGGTTCTTTTCAAGCAGTCCTTTTCTAACCCTTGTGTAGGGAATGGT
>VWZN01010522.1:0-14991 GCA_013396955.1 Regulus satrapa | reverse complement strand
GAGAGATGAGAAGCATGATTGGACAAGAGAAGCAAGAGACTGGTGACTGGTTCAATGGACTGTTTAAAAACTGGGGACTCTCAGGGTGGAGGGCTTCAGTAGTGAAAACTATTCTGTCACTTATTTTGCTTACAGTGTTAGTGTTTGGGGTTTTAAGTAAGATAACAAGGGCATTATTAAGCTGATCTCAACTACCTCAGGTGTCAGCCATATAGAGTTGGCAGACCAAAGTAACATATACCAGTCTGCAAACAGGAATTGGTGGGCCACCACAGGCGAGTAAGTCATATTAAGCTCATTACCTTTCACTAATTATATATAACAAAACAGAGGCAGATGTAGCGATGCACATATCTAATGATCCCTGGTTTCTATGTAATCTCTCCCCCCATATGTGACGTGTTTTTCCTTTCCCCTCCCTGTCCCTGGAGTGTTATCCCATTGGTTGTTGTTATATGTCTCGCCGCCCCTCTCCCGAGGTTTGAAGTACCTGGGAAAACCTTTCCTCTCCCTCTTTTCCTCCCCGGATTCCAGCCTGAATAAACATCCAACGTATCCTGGAGGAGAAGTAGCCCTTTGGTCTTTTTATCCTTGGTCATGAAGGGGTTTCCTTACCCTCCCCTGGACATAGCTAGCCAGGATTATTCAGGGCGGGACAAAGGGGAGCTACTTCAGGGATCATTTAGTACTGTCAATTGCAAACATATTTTGTTTTCAGCCCATAGTTGTATTTTATTTTCATGGCCTTTTCAATGATTTCCAGCTAAATTGTGTGGAAATATTTTTACTGTTTCATATTTTGCTTGAAAAAACTCGTGTTAATGCATGGAATATGACAAATTATTATTGGAAAGACTTCTTCAGTCTAAACACTTCCTTTTTAGACAATATTTTCTATTCACAACACACATCACATAACCTGAATGGTGTTTCCAGAACTCTATACTCCAGCTAAGCTCCACTGGAAAACTGCTACTAATCAATAGCTTTTGTGAGCTGTGTCTTTCCACTGATGCACTCACTACAAGCGTGAATAAGACACAAATTTCCCAAGATCTGCTGGTTTCTGGCATGTCAAGAGAGAAATCATCAATAATAACTTTTGATGCAAAGTCTACATGGCAGTCAGCCACTACTGGTGTCCCTCAGGGATCAGCACTAATGTCTTCATTAATGATTTGGTTGATGGGACAGAGTGTGCTCTTGTCTGGTTCGCAGATAACACAGCATTGGGAGGAGCTGTCAACATGCTGCATGGCAGGACAGGCTGCCAGAGGGACCTGAACAGCCTGGGGAAACTGGCTGGCAAGAACCTGGGGAGTTAAACAACAAAAGCAAATACTGATTCCTGCATCTGGGCTGGAACAAGCCCTCACATCCCAGACAGGCTGGAGCCAAATCTCTGGGAAGCAGCTCTGCAGAAAAAAAAAACTGAAGGTCCAGGTGGACAAATTCACATCATCAGCAAGTCCCTGGATCCCAGGAGTCTAGGAGGCTTCAGTCTGGGCTGTATTCTTGTGACCACTGGCTGAGAGAAGTGATCATTCCCTCTGTTTGGCACCTGTGGGACCTCTCTGGGATAGAACATCCAGTACTGGTCTCTCAGGTACAGGACAGGCATTCACATCCTGGAATGAGTTTGGCACGTGGCTGCCACACCCAGATGGTTTAGGGGCTGAAGAATGTGATGAAAGAGGACAGGCAGAGAGAAATGGGCCTGCTAAATCTGGAACAGAAAGCACTCACAGGATGTTGTTACTACAGTTTGTGCTTCCCTGACCAGGGGGTACAGGGCAGAGTGAGAATCTTCTTAGAAGTGCACAGCAGTAAGATATAGGCAACAGGCACAACAAGGAACATAGGCAAGCAGTTAGACAGAAAGAAAGTTTTCTTACCATGAAAGTACTCAAATGCCCGGGCAGCTGTGGAATGTCCCTCCCTCTTTGCAGGTGTTTAAGACTCACCTGGACAAATCCCACCACAATCTCTCATTAGGCTTGCTTTAGCAGGGAGTTGGCCTAGGTGACCTCTGGAGATCACAATGAAACCCAAATTATTAAAAGATATTATGATTTCTTGATACAGGAAGAAAAGCTACAGGGAGCTTTGACAGTTAACCTGCAAATGGCTGGAAAACAACAGCAAGATAAATAATCTAATCAACCAGGAGCCTGTTGGCCTATCTTTAAGAGGTTCAAAGATTTTAGGATACAATTTAAAGGCAAGAAATACTGAAGATGAAGTGATGAATTGACAACAAGATAATATCCTGTATCAGACTACCAGGAGCATACCCTTGAGATCATTCTAGTATTTTCTTAGATAAGAAATTCCATATAGTTAAGAACTGCTGTGATTAAAAAACACTTCAGGTTTTTCAGGCTAAGGAAAACATTTAGTGCAATAAGTTTAAAGCAGCAAGGGATCTAATTAAACCAAGGAACTGATAAATTGTACCAAAATGAGAAGGCTGAAAATTGGTTCATAGATGGTCTTTTTAAGGTCTGAAATTGGGACTACATGTCTTTAATATTTGATTTTGCCATTATCATTAAAAAGATGCAGAAGGTGATATTTGTCAATGTCAAAGGTGGGACGTTATAAACATCAGAGAAGACTGAAATATCCTACAGACTGAACTGAAAAATCCTTGGGATGACAGCAGAAACTGGATGATATTTAATTGCACGGCACTCAAAGTCATGTATTTAAGGAATTGCAGCCAACTGGAAATTACTAAGGAAAAAGATGTTGATGTGCTGACAAATCAGTCACACTCTGTCTGGTGTACAACACAACAGAAGTCTGTAAATTTTTACTTACTTTTTTGATGCTTCTAGATTTCCTGCCAGAGAGCAACTCTGAATATAGTACAGTTTTTCATAAACAGCTTTTAATTTTTTAGAAACTTTTGGGTTTTCAATACAACAAAAGGCAAAAGAAAAGTATATCTATGTGTACACAGAGGAAGAGATGGAAAAAGAGGAGATGGGGGAAACACTGAAGCACAAATACAATTTTTTGTGTTGGGATTTTCTGTTTGAATAAATAACCACTAATTCCAGACACATGTCCAAATACTGCTTTTGGAAGCATTTGGGAATACCTCGAGTTCCATTAAGGAACGTACTACTCCAGTTAATGCTTTTGAAGGAACAGTATGTGATGCCTTGCCAGCTTTCCTTTTGGTAGTGTTATTTCCATGCTAGACTTATCACAAAAATTTTGCGTGCTTGAGGTATTCAGAAATTGTTGTTGTTACACTATGAAAGTCAGAAGTAACAATTTTCTTATATTAAATCATATGAAAAAGTTCTCTTACTCTTCTCTGATAGTTTCATACTTTATTATTATATACATTACTGTTTCCAGTAGGCAATAATTAAGAATGCATGCCAATAAAAATTAGAATTCTTATGAATAAAAGAGAAATCATGCAGGCAACTCAGAGACCTGCATAATTTTCTCCAATAAGGGTAAAATGTATGATGGGTGCTTAATTCATAGGGAAGCACTTTTGGGTCATATATTTCAATAGCAGACAGGATGAGATCAAGGTTCAGGTAATATGCAGGTTTCAAATTTCATCTTTCCTGCAGGAAGCCTTTAAAACGATGTCAGAAATCTTCAGTGTAACTAACCTGAAAAGCAGAAAATACCTTGGAGAGGTGGAATTTTAGACTTTCAGCACTTAGCAAAGAGAAATCAAAATCAGAAATTTTACCTCTCATTCTTGGGAGAACTGACTGCATTTCCCCAGGTGGATCTGAGTTGGTCAACAAGTGCTAAGCACAGCTGTGCTCCAATCTCCATAGCAGCAGCAAATGAAAGCAGTGAAGAATGTCACCATCAAACTGGCTTGCTTTCAGACCCTCCACCATTCCCCTAATTCTCCTAATTGCCAGATGCAGCTATTTATATTCCAGCTATTTTTACTAGCTATTAGTTTTTATTCCAAAACAACCTTGATTTAATTTTTTCTAGAAAAAGAGCAAAGGACAAAATGCATTTCTGTGGCTCAGTCCATTTAGACCATCTCATTTGCTTTAAACGTTGCTGTCTACAGCAAGTGTAGCTGTAGCATTAGTAACTGAATCTTCTTGGATTCCACACCATGAAATTGTAACAGTGCATTTAGAAATGGCTCCTAGCTCTTTAGTACTCTTCATTTTAACTGACATTCTGCAGGCATTTTGGGGGCAGGAGCAAGATGTGGACTGTGGGGAGAGAGAACAACGAAAGCAAAAAAAAGCAAAGAAATCACAGCAAGGGCTGTGATTGTACAGAACACAGGCTTAAGACAACCAGGACTCATGGGACAGGCATCGGTACACAGACCTACTTACAGTGCCGCCTTTAAAACAGCAGATCTAAAAATTATCAGAGATTTCTAACATGAAAAGCACAAACAAACTAGTTTGCTAGTGTGGAATTTTTAGATGCCTGCCTCTCAGTTGCTTTGATAAAACCAAATGCTGAAGTGCAGATGATGTCTTGGCATCTCCTCCTTCCTTATAGTTTTCCAGAATTTAAAAGAAATTTTCTTAAAATTTGAACCAAACCTAGAGAATATAATTGGTTTTGGATAGATGTCCACTGCCCTCCCTACCAAAAAGTAGATAGCAGCTCTATGTGAGGCACTCTGAGGTTTCCAGACTGGCATTAGGATGTGGGAGACCCCAGGCACAGCCAGACCTCTGCTGCAGGCTGGGACCATTCAGGGCTGGTGTAAGGCACAAAGAGGAAATAAGGGGCTTTTTGTGGCCCACTTTATCACCTCTAGAGGAAAAAAAAAAAAAATTTTCTGATATGTTTTGTCAATGTTGCTCAAAATTATTTTTATCTCATAAATCATATTATTCTTGCCTGGCAGCTCACTTTGCCTTTATCTATGCAGAGACAGCCACTAATTAGTTTTCCTTCTATTCCAAGCTAGGATAAGCTACAACAGAGCAGTATTGTAGGCAGCTTTACCTGTACCCTGCTGATGTTGCATAGACTACAATAGACAGACTGGGTTTAGCCAGTTTGCTTCCTATGATGGATGGCCATAATGAAATCTCTTCTGCCCCTCTGGGTGCCTCTTTCCCCCGCAGCACAGTTCCCTCCTTGTGAACAAGCCCTTCCCCCTAGCCCACTGCCATGACATGTAAAGAGCTTGATTTTCTTTGCTATAGTCTCACCATCTTGTTTCTTTCTCTTTCAACCCAGTTTCTTCTTCCTGTTATGAGGGAGACTAAACTTCTGTGTCAAATTTTACAGGCTGTATTTTTCTAAAAGATGATGGAGTATTTAATCCATAGACAGTGATGTGAATTTAAGTTGTTTCTAGGGTCCTTCAGATTTCTAGAGCTAGCTAATGCGTTTCTGAACTTCTCAAGCTCTCAAGGATTTAGAACAAAACTTAGAAACATTATCAGAGCAAACCCTACATTTAAGTGCCAGGGAGTGAGCCAAAAGAGACCTACAAGCATTAGTTTAAAACTCTCAATTTACATGTTTGTTTAAAGCCAATATTCAAGGTGCTGCTTGGTGACAGGAGACATTATTAAAATAGTGTTTCTGAAAAGGAAAACAAAACCCTTCAAATTGATCTCTTAGCCATGCTCACTAACTGCAATGATTTAGCCCAGGGAATACATGATGATACTTTTACATCAGAGCTTTTGAGGGCATTTTTTAAAGAGCAAGCATGAGGTAGAAGTGTATCAAGCAACTTGACATTGTAATATTGTCTGATCTCCACCAACCAACAGCGGGAAGCAGGGCATCAGCTGGCAGCTCTAAATTCATATTCCAAAGGCTGAGGTACATTTTACAAGCCATCTGTGGCCTGCTCTTGAAGGGACAGAAGGCACACAGGAGTGCTTCGAATTCTAATGAGTGCATTGTCTTTTCACTCCCCTCTGCACTGGCACCCTGTTTCCCTTCACAGTCAATGTTATTTGCCTTGAAAATACAGCTAAGGATCTGTGCGAAGTCATCACTGTTCAGCAGAGGTGCAGAGATTTCTGATATCCCAAACCATATCCCCACAACTCTAATTTTCTTCAATTTCAAGCAGTTTCTTGCTTGAAATTAAAAATCTAATGAGGGTGAAGAAAGCCTCTTTGCTAAAAATTGAGTTAGAGAAGGGCCAGATAACATTTCTCTAGTTTCTGAGAAATGCTGCACAGCACACACAAAAGACAAGTAATAACTTACTTGATTTCTCCATCTTTTCACTGACCAATCTGTGGACTCATGTAAGATTTTTCACTCTTACCACTTCCTGGATATCTTTCAAAGGAAATTGTTACAACTCCTGAAAAATATTCGGCAAATGCCAAACAGGAAGAGGATTACAAGAGAGGAGCTTCACTACAAGCAGAATTACCATGGCACAACTGAAAACAGTATTTGGCCCTAAGTCTTTCGTTTCAGGCTGTAAGTCCAAATGCTTTTCTGCAAACAGAAATGAAACACTGCTTTCCAGCAAATTAGTCAGCATTCCAGGGGATACTTGGTTTACTGGAAATGATCTTTTAATTCTTTGTAAATGAAGGACTGAAAATTATGGTCAGGTCAAGAAGTTCTGGGGTATACTTCAGAACGTAGATCAATAGCCAGAAGGATTCAAAATAGACTCCCAGCTAAGTGTCAGTGCAGATTTTCCTCATGAAATGAGTAAAGTGTTGCTCTATTTGCAACCTCATTATTCACTACATAGCAGATGAAGTAATGACTTTAGGCAAATGTGAAATTAAACCTGAAAGGTCTCAGTACTATAAGCAGGAAACGATCAGAAATGACAGTTGTGTTATGTCTTAGCCACTCAGATGGCTAATAGAGCAGAAAATAGGAACTCAGAATTTGAACAATTTTTTCTTCTACGGGAGAACTGTTCTGAGAGTAGAGGGGTGGAAAGTGAAGCAGAAAAATCCATGTGTAGTACTTTCCTAGTTTTACTGTGCCTGTCCTTCCTTAAGAGAGTAGGGGCCCTGGGAATGTGACACATTTCTACTAATGTGCAGTGCTGGATGTGTCACACAGACTCCTACATCCCTGCTACACCACTGGTGAGGAAAAACATGAACCATGGCTTCCTCCATAGGCATAGCAAGCTGAGCAAGGAGTATGGTCTGGGGAGCACAATGGGAAGTCTGCATGAAGAATATAGATTGACTTCATCAGCCAGTGGCCTCACTTTTGTTTAACAGCCTGAACAGCTGCCTCAGTTTTTCTAGACAGTGATTCTGACAGGTCAGAGGACAAAACAGATTATTTTGCTGGCCCAAAACCCCTTTGAGCAGCAAAGCCTCAGTGCTGTGATAAAGCTGGTTTGGGTTGTCAATGAGAAAAAGCCAGTGGAACAGAAATTATTGTTAGGGTTTACCAGGAAATGGGAAATGAAAAGGATTCATTTGGGACCTTGGGATAAGCTTGAGAACTGTGAACAGCTGAGTCAACCCATAAGTTTTCAAACAAAAGCTGTATCATCTGCAAGATTTTTGGGGTTTGTAGAAGGCTTTAAATGACTCAAGCAAGATAAATGCTTTTCCTGGAGCTCCATCTCTTTGCTCTTGGACTGTTCAGTGAGGAACAGCTGCTCCTTTACCGGCAATGCCCTGAGAGGAGCTGGGGTTTGCTCTATAAACTGAGAAAAAAAGTGGGGCTAAGAGGAAGGTGTCTTCCCATTTCCCAAATGTCACTTGTTGCAATGCATTATATGGCTATGTGTGTGGATTGTATCACCATCTGTTGAACCTAGGTGGGGGTAATGTTTTTTATCTTCTCCAAAACCCATCTTTGTTTTCTGTTAATGAGACATTATGGATTAGATTGTAAGGCAGGATGTGACCACAGGTTTGGACTCTGTCACCATCTGTTGAGTCCAGGAGGGGCAGTGTTCTTATCTCTTCCACCATCCATTCTTGTCCAGGAAGATATCTTCTGTTTAATGGGCCATCACGTGACTGATAAAAATTGCATCATCTCATTGTGAAACACTCCACCCAGGGGGAGGAGCCAGCCATTTCCAACTGAATAAAAACTGGGATTGGAGCACCACTATCACCTCTCTCTTTCCACTGGATCTCCAGAGGAAGAGCAGGTCCTTTCTACAACCACCACTGGATCTTCAGAGGAAGACCGCACCATTCTAGAGGATCACTGCTCCAACAGAATCACATCTGTCACTCCAGGAGGAATTCAGCCACCATTTGATCAAATTGCTACCAACACCCTGACTGACAGAGTTGTGTCCTAACTCTATTGGCATTTATTGTGTACAGTTTTCCACCCTTGGATGCTGGGCACCTTTGGGAGGTTCTTTAGCTGAAGGACACCTTGCTTTGTTTCTGTGTCAGGAAAAAAGGCACAATGAACATTTTCTGTCTTAGGTCTTTAAGTTTATTTTTATCTTATGTACAAAACTTGGCACCATCCGGAAAGGTCTTAGTGATCAGGAAAACCCACCATCAAAATGGCCTCGGATATGCAGTTTCAAGATCTTTTATAATCACTTTTGTCCAGTTAACACTAGAAATGTAACTTATTTTTCTTTCTTTACCAATTACTACTTCTTGTCCATTTATGTAACTAAAAACTGTGCCAAATCTCTTCCAATCAGTTTTGTGCTACTAACGCTGCAAAACATGGAGTACATGAAGAAGAAGAAGCACTAGAGACAATGGCCTGTTCCCTCCATCTTGACTCCATGTTAACTCCCTAAAACCTAAGTTTCTCACCTTAATGATACACTATACTACTTTATATTATTTGTCTTACTCTTTTGTGGATTATGGTTTATCTAGAGATTTTGGAAGTTTTCTTCATGGGTGAGGGTCAAAGTCTGTTTTCATGGAGGTCAGGATCCCCCAGAGCAGTCAGAGAAATACATCTCTGCTTCTGGATACCTACAGTTGTGTACTACTGTATTATATTTTAATTTCATATTAAGTCATAGTTTCTTAATCTTTTCCTTGCTAATAAAGAACTCTTATTCCTATCCTTACATCTTTGCCTGAGAGCCTCTTAAATTCAAAATTATAATTAAGAGGGAGGGATTTTCATTTTCAGTTCCAAGGAAGGCTCCTGCCTTCCTTAGCAGACACCTTTGTCTTTTAAAACAAAGACACCAAGGTAACCTCTCCCTCAGCTGGGGCAACGTCTGGATTGTGCTAATCCCACTCTCCTTCACCACAGGAGACAACCTCCCATGACCCTACACTGCCAGCTTCAGTGCTACCACTTTAAACTGTTCAAGTGGTAAATTACTCAGTCTGACAACCTCTATGCAAAAGTGGAAGCTGCTCTTCTGTGTTTCAACCAAGAGAAACATTTCTCTGGAAAATGAGAAAGTAACCAATTTTTAAGACGAGATGAATGAGGGAGCAGGGTTTTTGTGAGGAAATTTGCTCTAGAAGACAAATATAAAAATCTCCCATTGCACTGTGGATATGAATATAAGAGGGGAATGGAGGTTGCCTTCCTCAATGAGACAAATTTGCATGGATAGTTAGTCATAAAAAGAAGTGTGAACCAGAATTCTGTCAATTTTCCTCACTATTTATCCTCTCTTGAGGTAGGAAACACTTTTTCTTTTAGAAGCTGGCAAATCTATGGACAACTACTGGAATTTAAAGTCATCAGACCAGGAAAAGTAAGAAAAGCAATATTGTCTGTGGGCCTCTAAATATGCAGTCATTTCAGTGTAAAACAAATCTTATTCACCTACTAACTGTATTTTACCTTCAGTTCAACTGTAAGCAAAGGTAAACATCAAGAAGCAATTATAGAACTAAATGATGCGTGGAAAGGCTTAAAAAGACTATTTATTTTAAACATATATTGGAAAATCTACATGTCAGTTTTTGTAAGAAGTTTTTTCAACTTCTGATTGGTGAATTTTCTTCACAGGGGTAAATATTAATCTTCAAAGACAGAAGGAAATATTAGGTTTTAGGAAATATTTTAAATTGTTCTTGGCTACACAGTTTGGTCTCTGTCGTTTGGTGGGTTGATTTTTTTATGTGGTTTATAGGATTCTCACTACTTATGAGGTTGATAAAGCCTGTGAATGAAAATCAATTGTCAGCTTCAGAAAAAAGACATAGAAGAAGTGAAATTTCTCTGATGCAAAATAAAAATGAACACCCTGGTCATTTAACTTAGAATTACTGCTTCTGTAAAGCTGCCTGCTTCCTGGGGTGGGCTTTTGCATGCTAAAATTCTCAATGACATAGGATTGCTAACAGGCTGAATCTGCCACCAGCTAGGCCTTTGGCTGCCCTTTGAGTACTAAAGGCCTCCTCAAAACTGACATCAGGAAACTGGAGGGCTAACTTCTGTTTCCCATGGAAAAGACCTCTGTTCCTGTACAGCTGCCTACTGCCTGGGGTGTGTGGTGGGCTGTGTGTGTGTGTGTGTGTGTGTGTGTGTGTGTGTGTGTGTGTGTGTGTGTATTCTACTGAGGTGTGTCTCTGTCTCTCTGCCTGTGTGTCAACGTGGGCAGAGGGCCAGAGGCTTCATGACAGCCCCAGGCACCTCGACACCTCGGACCCACAGCTTCCCAGACCTGCAGCAAGGCAGAAGACTTCTGTGGACTCTGGAAGAAATGCCCCAAAAGCAGCCACCTGCTTGCCAGGGGCAGAGCTGCTCGCCCCGTAACATCCTCTTGCTGGACGGTTAGGCGGGCTGAGCCGTGCCGGGGGCCAGCAGCTTCATGACCAGTTCTGCTGCATGTGCACGCTTCCCCTCCCCACTGTCACCCTTGAGGTTCTGTTTGGACAGGCTTTGTAGGATCACTGGTGGGTGAAGGATTGTGTGAGGGTGCTGTTTGGATAGGTCAGTGTTTCAGCAGGTCGAGTGCAGGGCACAAGTTGTCCATCAGCTCGGCTAGGAGCGGTCTGGGTACAAACAGAAAAGCAAGAAAAAATTGCCAAGTATTTCTTGTGTTTTGGAAAAATTTATTGTTTCCTAGCAGATAGAACATCCATTCATCCAGAAAATGAAAATAAAAGATCGGGGGAGGAAAAAAAAAATAGGCAAGACAAAAACTCTCAACAATATTTTTGGTGAAAGTCTGAAGTTGGCACAAGGTGGGTTGATAGTGTAGGCAAGGGCAGTCCTTAGGTGTCAATGGCTGGCCATGAAAGACCAGGTAGGGGACAGGGATGGGGAGAGAGGGCCTGCAAGAGTGTGCATCCGTGTGTGTGTGTGAGTGTATGTGTGTGTGTGTGTGTGTGTGTGTGTGTGTGTGTGTGTGTGTGAGTGGCATGCCTGCAGGTGTGTTGTGGGTGTGGGTGCATATCATGGGTGTTGGTGTTGGTTTGGCTGTGGGTTTGTGTTGTGGTTGGAGGGGGCTGGAGTGTGAGCATTTCCCAATGGAAAGTTTTCCCATGAAAAGGGCCCTCCGTTGGTGTCCAACTGCCTGCTGCCTGGGATGGGTTTGTGCATGCTACAACTCCACATGAAGAAGCATTTCTCCCAGGCCGAATCTGCCACCAGCTAGGCCTCTGACTATGCTTCAAGTGTTAAAGACCACCTCAAAATTGACATCAGGAAACTGGAGGGCTAACTTTTGTTTCCCATGGAAAATGCCCTCTCTTTATGTCCAGCTGCCTGCTGCCTCAAGTAGTCGTTTAGCATTTCAAAAGAATTTCAAAATATTTTCTGCTATGTCCCGCACAGGGCGCAGTGCTAGAACAACAAGCTTGCACCAGAACCTTTTGCAAAGTTGTATTTGCAGTGCAAAAGGGAGTCTGCTTGCCTTTGCAATATACAAAATGCCCTCAGATGGCTATGCAGGTCAGTTGTGGTTTCAATATATCCCCATTCCCCAAAGAATGAAATGGAGAAAGAAATATGGATCAAGAAAGAAAGAATATCAGAGGAAAAAGATACAGGGAAAGAATGAAAGAAATTGGGAAAAAAAGACAGAGGTGCTGGAGGAGGCATAGCTAGCAGCACAGGTAACTATTGCTGAACTAGATCCTGATGACTGCCAAGGTGAATGCAGCTGGCAAGCCAGGTGATACCATGTTTCTTTCTCCAGCAGTCCAGTGCCTTCAGCAGCCCGGTGCTCTGCTCTGAAGGCAAAGTGGCATCAGCTTCTCGCCCAAGCCAAGAAGGCTACAAGGGGATGGAGACACTCCAGGACATTGCTTCTGCTGAAGGACGCTCTGACCATGTCCCTAGGTTTTCGGGGCTACAGAGCCTGGTGGTCTGCCTACCTTGTGTGAATCAAACCGGAAAGATTTTTCGCTGCATCCCGCCCAGGGAGCAGAGCCCAAACAACAAGCTTATACCAGAAGCTTGTGCAAAGTCATGTTTGTAGTGCATTCAAAACTACATCTGCTTACCTTTGCAACGTGCAAACTGCCCTCAGATGGCCGTGCTGGTCAGTCATGGTTTGCATGGATCCCAATTCCCAACAGAATGAAATTAAGAAAGCAACTTAGATCAAGAAAGAAAGAATACAAGAGTAAAAAGAGATAGAGGAAAGAATGAATGAAAATGAGAAAGAAAGATAGAGGTGCTGCAGGAGACATAGCTCCAGCACAGGTAGCTGTGTCTGAACTTGATCCTGACGACTGCCAATGTGAATGCGGCTGGCAAGCCAGGTGATACCATGTTCCTTTCTTCAGCAATCCAGTGCTGCCTGCAGCCTGCTGCTCTGTGGTTTGTTTCTTCTTGTTTTGTAAGAGGGTCATGCTTCCCTTTGGCTGGAGGCCAAGCAGCATCAATTTCTCACTCAGAATGCTTTGGGAGGACCTAGGCGCTCCAGGACACTGCTTCTGCTGAAAGACGCTGCAGCCATGCCCCTAGCTTCTTGGGGCTACAGAGACCCCTGTTCTGCCTGCCTTGTGTGAATAGAACTGGAAAGCATCCTGGCTACACCCAAAACAAGGAGCAATGCCCAAACAACAAGCATGCACCAGAAGCTTGTGCAAAGTCGTATTTGCAGCACATTCAAAAAGCAATCTGCATGACTTTGCAACCTGCAGACTACCTCCTGACCAACTTGCAAGTCAGTAGTTATATAGAAAAGATCCCCATTCCCCACAGAATGAAATGGAGAAAGAAACTTAAGGTCAAGAAATGTTATAATAATTTTCTCTCCTCCCAATTCCCTGGCTAGCTCCAGGGAGGAGAGATAAGTCACTGCACAAAACCAGAATAAGAGGCTCTAGGGCTACCTTTCTCTGAGATGTATTTTCAGATGTTTATTCCTTGCATGGGTGATGGAAGAATAGAAGGAGAATGTCGGATGGAGAATGGAGAAAAGAGAAAGAGGGTTTTTTGCCCACACCTTTTAAACCCTAGGGACCTGGTCGAAGAGTGACAAGCATTCAGACCTATTAGGTGTCACTTAGGGAGAGGAAAGGATGGTAGGGGTGGTTTTGCAAGTCACCATAGCTGGACTCTACAGATAACAGTGACCGTTAGCTGGCTTGCCTGATACATGATACATTTGGGGCCCAAAATGCAATACCATATCTCCTCCTTTTTTGTTTTGATGAAGGTAATGAGCTTATAAGAAATTTGGACCTGGTTTGGCCCACCAATTCCTGTTTGCAGGCTGGTTAGCATTCCTGAGATTTGCCAACTCGATATGGTTGACATCTGAGGTAGTTTGGATTAGCTTATAATAATGCTTTGTAAAGCATTCTGCTCAATATACTGAACACTAACACCATTAGCAAAATTACAACCAACAATGAGAGCGAAGTTTTCACTATAGAGCCCACCACCCTGAGAGTCCCCAGTTTTTAAACATTCCACTGAACCAATCTTCGGCTTCTTTCTTCACTTGTCCAATCATGCTTCTTGGAGTGTCGCATGGATGTTAGGAGCTTTCGATGTCAGATTCATGCAGCAGAGTCCCTCGAACTCTTGGCACTCATGTCCGTGGAGAGAAATATGAGAAAATCTATCGCAGTACAATTTTGAAGTGTGGCTTGCCTGGTAATTTCTTCATCTTCTAGGAAGGCACTTATGGTGTTAGATGTTAAATTTGCTTGTTTTACTACCCAGCATTCTAGGTGTCCCAATTCACCTAGGGCTTTGGCTGCAGCCACCCAAGGAAGGAATATAGATACAGCAATTCTTTTAGATTTCAACCAGTGAAAAATCTCCAACTCACAATTTGCGTCTAAATTTTTAGCTCTACTTTTAAAGATTTTCTGGGTCAAATTATGAGTCCATTCACCAATTAATGTTTGATTGAGTGTTAACAGCGACAGATGTCCTATGGTGCACGGACCTCTGAGTAGACGGGATGGAATCCCTTGCCCATGCCCTATCCCCACAGATAAAGAACAGACCTTTAGGGAGGCTTTTGAGCTGTGACTGCTCTGGGAGGTGTGATTTGGTATGGCTTTGCAGTGAATTTCTCTCGGTATTGTGCTATGTTGTGAAAAGCTTTTTTTTTTAACTGATGGACTTACTCTGTACACAATACTGTGCTGGAGAGGAACCCAACAGATCTAATTCTTCGAGCTCTTGGGCTGCTTTGGGCTAGTGTGGCAACCACTCTTCCATGATGTTCCTAAACTTTGCCTCTTGCAGAAGGTGATTTGTACTTAATTGAGTGTNTTCTGTGTCTTTAATTAGAACCTGTGGTCACTGGACTGTTTTAAATTGGTCACCACTGTTAAAATGGCGCATCACCAGGGGATTTATGTTCTCAAAAGAGCAATTCAGAAAATTGATAGTGAACACTGTTTTACAGAGTCTCTGCTGTGGTGACATCCAAGCAGTTAAATTGCTCTGCTTATCTAATACCTGTTTCAGTGTTTGGTGGACACACTCAATCACAGCTTGACCTGTGGAGGAGTGGGGGATGCCTGTCTTATGTTCCACTCCCCACTGCTGGACAAATTCCAGGAACTCCGTAGATATGTACGCTGGGCCATTGTCTGTTTTAATTTCTCTAGGGATCCCAAGCACCATAAAGGTTTGTACTAAATGCTGTTTTCCATGAAGAGCTTTTTCTCCCACGTGGGC
>VWZN01010521.1:442054-498021 GCA_013396955.1 Regulus satrapa | reverse complement strand
GGGGGAGGTGTGGAAGAGGTTGTGCTTGTTCAAAAGTCTAGAAAGAAAAACGTAACTTTACAGCAGTGCAAATTATGCAAATAAAACTATGGGGAAGAATCAGCCCAGATTCATTCCTAAAGGATTGTAAAATCCTTCGTTTAAAGCTTAGTATAATCTTTGACATTTATGTGGGCACCTAAAAAAAAAAAAAAAAAAACCAAAAAAAAACCAGCACTGAAGCAGAGCTTTGGTGTGGAAGTACAGTGCTGCTGTGAGCAGACACATTTCTGTCTGCTTCTCATTTAAAGTGCCGGCTCCTTCTTTTTTGTATACCTAATACACGATACGCATGGAATATACAGCTGTGTCACAAAGTCATTCTGTATTCTTAAAGCTTAATATAATCAAATTCATTGCCTAAAGATGGTGTAGTTGAAGATTTGATCCTTTTTCAGTGAAGTGGAAATACTTTCAGTAATTGAAAGCAGATTCATGTCTGGAGTTGTACAAGCCAAGGTTTTCATTTTTAAAATAAACCTTTTGTTCTTCAGCTTTAAATACTTCTGTGAGCCATCCACAGACCTCTCTTAATTGCTAGAGTAGACTTTAAGGAAGGATTGGGGGGAAAAAAAACTGAGAAAGGTATGTCAGCAATTAAATTTACTTAAAATAATAACGTCTGTATTCCAGTGCATGAACAAACCATTGCAGTTTTTGTGCACACTACGTTTTAGTTTTCCTGTTCATCCACATGAATCTGAATTTGGATTACCTATCTGTGGAGTGTTTTATTTTAAATTATCTTCGCTTATGTTCACCTTACTTAGCCCATTTGCCATTTTTAATAGTTCATTAAACAAAACAGTGTGAACTTTGAGGATTTGGGGAAATACTGATCTGCTCCAATAAAAAAACCTGGCACTTTATAATGATAGCTGCCCTTTGTTAACTTTGTGTCTGTTTTCTGGCTGATCCTATGGAAAGCTTTCAAAAACCTTGCCTTCTAATATGTTAGCAATGGGGAAGGAAACTTAGGATACGAACTACCAAACTCCCAGACAAAGGCTGTGCTGCTCTGGAGCTGTTTGTTAGAATCTTTGAAGGTGGAGAACAATGGAGGCAGAGGCAGGGAAGTACCTTCTCTCCCCTAAGATCCCTAATCTACTGAGGGATCCCTAATTCACTGAAAATGTGTAGAAAAGTAAATGAAGATGGCAGGAATACTCTGTCTGTTGAAAAGTATAATAATTTCTAATAGACCCAAGGATCTAGGTGCGTGATGTTAAGTATAGCCCATCATTAAGATAAGAATTTTTCATTTGCATAATGACACTAAATAGGCTGGGTTTATTCCCATGAACTTCTAGGTGTTGTGCACACATCTGGTGGAATGCACTTTTCCGTCATTCAAAAGGTAAATCTTTTCATGCATCCTCAGTAAGTTCTGGCAGAAGTATTTGTGTAAAACCCAGGAAGGGGAAAGTGTTCAAACAAGAACAGAAAAAAATCTAGCTTACCTTGTTTTCATCCATCAGATTGGGGTTCAAAACTGTCAAGCAATTCAGTAACTACAAATGAGATGTTACAAATTTTTTTGAATAATTGTTCTGCAATCATGTGTGGAGTGGCCTCATATTTCACAGCATAAGGGTATTTTTCTTTTCAAGGACTTATAAAAGGGCGTGTTTTGATTTAGCAAGAAACCTACAGCAATAGGACCTTTAAGAAAACGTTTTATGTTTTGATGGCTTTGACTTGTCGTTTTTACTTTCTAATCTTACTGACACGAGAAGTTACATGTACCACGCAGCATGGGGTATTTTTTTTTTTCATTTGAAGAAAAGCAGATGATTTTTGCTGCAGATGGTGGTTGCTGTCTAGGATAAATTGGTAATTAACGAAAAAAAAGTCAGGTCAGATGTGTGTTCATTCTACAGATCCACAGTAAGAATACTACCATCCACCCATCAGCTTTGAATTCTGATTTTTAAAATTATAGATAGCAAGTTAGAGGCTGAACGTTGAAATTAACTTTTCTAATAATGGCGAATTTTAGTTCTGAAGAGTTTATCCTTTAGCTTGAAAGATATTGAAATACCTGTAAATACCAGTATATGATGCAAATGAACCCAACTTAGGGAATTCATCTTGAGCTGTATTCATTCAGTTTGAACGTACACCTGTGAAGATTTAACATGACTTTTCAAATTACCAAAATGGTCTGGTAAGCAATTGTGAGATCAGACTTCATAACTTTTCTTCTTGTAACTTATATTGCTTCCCAGTTGTTGAACTAAACAAGGAAAAATAAATGATTGTGATATGTATGCTTTGTTCAACATAGATAGTTTGAGTGATGGAATGAGAAAATGGGACTTCACTGTATTGTTGTCTAAAGTAAGAAAAAATATTAGCTTTCCTGTCCTTTCTGCATGTGTTCAAAGATCTTATTGTTGATTATAATCATTCTAAATACATCTGTAGGTTATGTTCTGTGTGGATTTGAAGGACTTTTTCCAGAAGTAGTTATAAATTTATGCACTTCAGAATAGCAAGAGGGCTTTTGTATGTTCAGTAAGGTATGGAATATGATGCTGCGAGCTGATGACCTCACTAATGGTTTGAAGATGTATCTATCTTTTTGGTTTGAAGATTTTTATACAAAACAAGAAATCAGGATTAAATAAAGCAACTGTACTAAAGAAAAAAAAGTTTTTTGTAGTTTTCCAGTTAAGTTAACATTTTTAAATGTTAGGGACAAGTGGGAAAAATGGCTCTTGTGTTCCTTTAATAAGTGTCACTCACTTTAAAAACTCTGAACAGAACAGGTAGGTAGTAGCTGAATAGTCTGAATGAGTAGAAAATTCATCTTCTTTGTGTGAGATTAAGGAATTAAAGGTGCAATTATACATGGAAAACGTCAGGACTCACTCAAGGTAACAACAAGGTGTGTAGTCTCCTTTTGAGATTGACTAGGGCCACTGTTTATCCAAAGTTGAAACGAAAAAATTGTTTTGTGTAAATTGCTGTAAAGTAGATTGCTTTTGAAACAAGTCCTTTAGATGTTAGCAAAAGGTAGACTTCTCATATCTGGAAACAGTAAATCATTCCAGCTCAGAGTGAAAGGCTTATTTATGGCTTGTTATATAAAGCAGAAAGGACTTTGCATAGCTTTGGTGTATGAATCATTACAAACTACATGGTTTTGATCAAATCAATTATTTTTGTATTTACTACATGAAGGTACCTTTACAGGAGGTTTGACTTCTGGTGTATTCCAAATTCAGGAGTTGAGTCTGCATTAAGAAGTGTTACAGCAAAAGTTTACTGCAAATATGTGAATGTGTTGAAATTTGCACAAGGTACATCTACAACACGAAGTAATGGTGGCCTGACAAAATGGCAGAGGTGGATTTGCTGTAATTTCTGAAGCATAGTGATAAGTAAAAATGATTAAAGACATGTGACAAGGTTTTTGCGTACTTAATTTTCTATGGCGAAGGAGCAATTTTGGCAGTAGCAGTGAGCTAACGTATCTGGTATCACATCAGCAGTGAGTTATGTGTTTTTATCTTTCTGATACAACTTGCTGGTTTGCCACTTTCTTCTTTTGAAGGAGATTCAGACCTATACAGCAATATTTCTAAGATGATTAAAAGAAAAACAGAATTAGAAGAAAAATTAATCTAAAATAAGATCTCTTGCATCTCTGCATAACTAACATCCAGCTGCTTTAGCAGCTTTTTGATTCTTTTTATTCTGTTTCAGTTGTTATCAGTTCAAGAGCTATTGCCATGGAGCTTTTTTTTCTTGGTATCAAGAAGAATTAGTGTCCTGGAGAGCTATTTGGAATATAAGAGTATATATTACTCAAAATTAAATATAAAAAAGAACCCAAACAAAAAGAAAAAAACCTCACCAACTGCTATTATATAATTCTCTTATTTGGTTGGTTTTAATAATTGTAAAAATCATTAAAAAAACACTACCTTGAGCTTTCAAATTGTCATAACTGCCAAACTTATTTTTAAACTGCTTTAATTTTCACCTCTAGTATAGTTGCTGACCACACACAAAGGAAAAATAAGGAATGGAAATTGTTTTTTAGAACAGCTTTTGGTTTAATCATATAGACCTGCTTTTTCATAAAACTTTATTGTACCCTTGTATGAAATATAACCAGTTTCAAATCTGCAGAAATTTCAGAGTTGTTAATTTTTGCAGAACATTTTTCCTCTTAAGTCAGAGACTGCGTTAAAGAAAAGACTGTTGTCCAGGGAGTTGTAAAAAGTAGCCTGGAAAGCCTCTTATGTTCATTCTTTTAAATAGAACAGAATTGCCTTACGTAGGAAAGTAACTTTGTTAACCTGTTATAATTATTTAACCATTATTTCATTTTACCCACTGCTTAAACATTGTACATTAATGCAATAGACACCTGGCTGTGCTCTTAAAAGTTTATTTGTCTTTCAATTCCTGTGATAGTAGGGGGCAGTATATCTCCTTAATTATCTTTGTTCAGGGAAATGCTGAAAGGCCAGGGTAGTTAAACAAGGCCATTTGGATTTGCAGTAAGGTCGAAGTCAGATGCAAGGAAAGTGGTTAAATGCATTATCATCTTATTGAGCACATCATCAGTAAAGTGACCTTGATGGAGGTGGAAAAAGCCATTTGGCTATTTTATGACAGCCACCTTTCTGCTGGCTTTATCTCTGCCAGAGTGTACTTCAAATAGCTTTATCACAGTCTTCTCTCGTTGCTTTGAAATCTGATTTTTCTTAATTACAGATAACGAGTTAGAGGCTGAACAATGAAATGAACTTTCCTAATAATGGCAAATTTTACTACTGAAGAGTTTATCTTTTGGCTTGGGAGATCAAAAACATCTCTAAATTGACTATTAAGGTGACCTTTATGTTAATTACTATAAATCTGCCTTTAAGAATTTCATTGATAATCATTGGTTTTCATTCATTACTCTACTACTGCTTTTTAAACTGTTTTTTAAGTTACTGTGAGGACAGACAAGCCAACTTCTAGCCTTAGCAGCAGGGACATTATTTGTTTGAATGTGTGTGTTTTTGTTTTTATTAAGATACTCAAACCCTGAGAGGCCTGTGGCTAAGCCGGCAACAAATAGTTTAGAAAATATACAATTAATTGTTAAATTTCTATCTTGCTTCTTTTCTGTATTATTTGTGTTTTGTAATGGTAGTCAGTATTGATGTCTTAAAAGCTAATAAAAATATAGTTCTAGCTATTGCATGTTAATGTAAGTATTTAATCAAATAATCTCAACTTTCCATTTTCCCCTCTTTCTTTTTTACCTGTGTTGTCATTCAAGAAGGATTTCTTCCATTTGTGTAAAACTACATTGATTTCAAATAAACTGGGTAATTTTCATTTTTTGGCCTTTAAAAGAACTTAGTAATATTTCTTTTTATAGTACTCCCCGTCTTGGCATTAGCATAATTGTTAAGGGAATTTAAAACAAATGCACAAAATACAAGGAAGGACAATAACAGGAAAACTGGATCAGAATGTGACCACCTGAAGGTAAAGGTTAATTGAATGAGATTCACAGCAAAGCATTAAAAATTATTGAAGACTAGAAGGAATGATTTGTAAGAAAAGATTAAAGAGAAAAACAATGCAGCATAGTCACACGGAAGAGCCACCTGCCAGATTTTTCAAGACCTTATGGACTCGGATGATGTATCTAGATGCAGTAAGATGAATTAAGCGCCAAAAAATGAGCTGCGTATCAAGTATCAAGATACATTTTGTAATGGTAACATCCTTGAGGCTGTGGAAAATATCTCAGCCCAGTTCGTAGAAGTTCCATTTTTTTGAAGAGCAAGTATTACTTGTTCTGTGATAGTGTGTTGAGTGGCTGTTATACTTTTTGTTCCTAAGGTTTGATTATATATTGCCATTTTGAAGGTAGATGATTTTAACTTCCTCTTTGCAACCTATGAGCTCTTTTTCTTCAATACATAGGTGATCTCCTAAGAAGAGAGCAGGGTTCTTCTTCCCATCATCACCTCTGTCTTTGGAGCTGGAAAGCATCTAATAGCTGTCTCCTCACCAGTTTTGTAGCAGTAAGAAAGCGCTTTACCCTTGGGTTTGCAGTATTTCTCTGGGACACGTTACTTTGAGCAGTTAAGATTTTAAAGTTGCCAGTTGCCAGCAATGTTATGGTGTGGTCTTCAGCATAGGATTTTAGGCTCAGAGTGTGTTCTCGGCAAGAAGCAGCATCGTCCACGTGGAGAATCTCCCCTCTCACTCATGCCGAGTTCCCCTAGTTCCTCACAGACTTGCCTGTTGATCTACTCGCCTATATGATGGAAACACCCTTTGCTTTTGTAGTCTTAATAATTTTCTTTTATATTTCTTTCTGTTTAATTATTCTTGCTTTCTCTTCAGCTCTCTCCTTCTACTTGTCAATCATGTTCTGCCATAAAGAAGAATGTATGTATGTCTGTTTCCATATGCCAACCAGAAGACAAGCCATTTGAAGGCAGACACGTAGGGTCATAGTTTGAAAGTGTAATTCTGTCAAACTGTCCTTCTCATTAGATGACTAAAGGAAGGTTGCCACACAGCTAGGCCTATACATTGTCTTGTAATGATACTGAACCTTTGGATCTCTCCTATCAAGCAAGAGACGAGCAGTAAGATGGTGGATCTTGGGCTGAAGATCTTGCTGTCTCTTATCAAGTGTGCTGCAAGTACTGACAGTAGATTATTTATGTATTTTTTATGGAGTGGAAGTACCTCAAAGAACTTTTCCTACCCTGTCTTCCTTTTCATTTGCCCCTTCTTGACAATTTTGGTTTATGGACCTGAGCACATATTTTATTGCCAGGAGAGTTTCTTTTCAACAGCTGTCCTTTCTCCAAAGAATACAGTACGGTTCATAACATTGAACGGGTATCTTCAGAGCATTTCCAACAGTCTTATTCTGCTAACCCTGCTACTCCTCATTTCTTTGAGGACCCAGTGTTTACCACCCTATTTTTCCCCTGAGGTCAAGGAATCTTAAACAGACTTTTCAGTCAGTGGGTTCCTCTCTGGATGTAAACCCTTCTCCCCTGAATTTTTTTCTATCAGTGGCATTTGGGTAGTATTTTGAGTAATTCCTCAGCAGTTCTGCCTGCTTTTCACAGAAGACACCAGTGTATTATTTAGTAGTTCTCTTTTCTCATTTCTGCGCTCCAGCTTTTACCTTACCCCCTCATCCTAGTCCTTTCTACCTAATCCTAATTTACTGTTGATCAGAGCCATGGCAGCAGAACCAGTTACTTGAGGTGAAAAAAGAAGAATAACAATAAAGCCTACATCAGACACAGTTATGTTTTTGCCTTTGAGGCAATTGGTTTTGCTTGCAGTGATTTTGGTGACACCAGGCAGAGCTGAACATTCTTCATTCTGCTTGTATATTGTCTGCTTTTGTTTCCTGTAGTGCAACTGTACCTTGTAAAATAACGGATAACAAATTGTTCATTTTGAGTGTTTGGTTTCACTCTGCAATATACAGCAGAGCTTGTGCTAAAATCAGCTACTTGATTTTTTTTTTTTCTCCCCTGTCTTTTTATATGTAGTTTGTGGAGTTCCCATATGTGTTCTTGAGCCAAATGTGGTCAGTATGCAGTAGAGTACATGTGGATCTTTACTAAGAAATATAAAAACATACTGAGTCCTATGGCAAACTGAATTACCATCCCTTCATGTAAGTAGGTTTATTTGGTATAGTCTGTATAGAAATTATCTTTAACATCATTTGTAGACTGAGCTGTGTTAGTCTGGAACAGCATATGCATGCATGTGTATAGTTTGAATTTAGGCAAGGGAAGGAGTCCCCTACATGCAGCTGGATGATGTTCCACTTGTGTTTGTGGCTGTAACACAGCATCTCTTTAACATTCTACCTGAACATTGTAATGGAGCAGGCCATGGATGTTAAATCCAGAAACCTGCAAAGCAGTAATACTTGAGAAGTGTTGGAATGTATCAGTTCTGCTTGCCTGCTGAGAGCTGCCTGCAGTTCAGAGTGGTGTGCTGCAGGCTGGCCACCTTACACCCATGAGATGTTCCCTCCTTTCTTGCATTTCACAAATTTTGTGATATTATGGAAGAGGGCGGGGAAAGGGAAAGAAGAAACCAGGCAGGTACTTTTGTTTTTCACTGTGGAGAGAAAAATTAGATTGTAGAGGAGAGGTAGATACCTAGTCTTTGTGTACAGTAGCAAGGGGAAGAAGCCAAGGCCCATTTTCTGTTACAGCTCAAGTATCACTGATGTGCACATGAGTTTCATCAACAGCCTGGGGACCTCGTTCATTCAACCTCCTGTGAGTAGTCTGTGGTTCATACCCTTCCTTGAGCTGTGTGGGTGTTATCTGGGAGAGCACTGGTTGTTAGCCAAAAGCTAAGGCAGGAAGAATGCTATCAGTTACAAGTTATTGATGATTTTTTGCTGTTGTTTACCTTCAAGCTTGTACTAAACTGCTCCTGTTGAGTTAGTGCAGATATAAGCATTGAGCCTGAGGCTTGTGGTAGGGAAGAGAGGAAAAGGGTAAAACAAAGGACACACCTGTGTCTCTAAACAAATCTGTATTTGACATAAGCCACTTCCAGCATAACATTGCAAACTTAACAGCAAATTCACCCAGTATATCTGTCTCAGAATATTTTTCACACTACCATTCTAGTTAGGTCTGGATTTCTTTCTTCTTTTTCTGGTGATTTTTGTATGGGCTTGTCAGGCCAGGGCAGGTGGGAACCCCTTAAAAAGTGATCCTGACAAACCTGGAGACTCACTTCTTAAAATACAGTAATTATCTCTGTTTTACTGATTCTTGATTCCACAGATTCACTTCCTGTGCTAAAGAACATTGAAATGATACTTTTGCTTCCAGGGGATTTTTTGTCATATACTCTTAATTCAAAATAATGAGGGTTGCTTTTTTTTTTTTTAATTGCTTACAAAAATAAGAAAAAACCACACAGGAATATGAAATGTCAGTTCCCATTCATTGCTCAGCCTAGTTGAGCAGCTCCATGCATAACTATCTTACATGTACCTGTTGCCAGATTTGTTGCTCCTTTATCAGTGAAATCAGCTTGAAAAATATTGTACTTTGCCTCATTTTCATGTACATTTCCACATTTTTGAGGCAAGTAAAAATAGTATAACTCATGTTATGGGTCACACTTCATTGAAGTGAGATAACTAAGTAACAAGATATGTTTTGATGTGTTTTCTGCTGGATGTAAATGTATGCAATATGTTTTTTTTAGTTTACAAAAGTAAGTTCTTCCCATATGCACTCAACATACTTAAAGTAATAAACCTTTGTACCATGATATTCTTATTGCTACAATCGAATTTTAAGTTGGTTGAAAAGCATTTAAATAGTCCCTTTTGGCTACCCATATGAAGAGCCTGAAGAAACACATTCATCTCTGTTCTAAGTCAATTATAACTCACACTAAATGTCTTTCTGTGGTGGAGGAATGACCTAGCTAGCTTATGCTTTGGATGGAAGTACATCTCCTTTTAAAAGGCCACTGTTGTTTCAAGAAAATTGTTAGCACTGATGCATAGAAGCCAGATTTTTGTAAAGTAGTGCATTCTGCCAGCTGATTTGTTAGTCGGTAATGTGGCTCTCCCTTTCACTCAAATGCTGATTTGAATTCTACAGACAAACCTTCTACCTTTGCTTATCATAATTCTGGACAGCTCTTCTCTACCTCAGTAGGACTAAAGCGAAGCAGAAAGAAGGTATTTGTTTTCTTTTCACAGACAAACAGGTATTAGGCAATTCGCTGTCACTGTGACAGTGTCATGCTTTGAGGTGACACAAGGTATTTAATTGAGGCAGATATGTGTGTGCACTTGCACAGTTAATGTGCCTTCTGTCCAGACAGGCTGGTGTTTTCAAAAGAAATTTCTATGGGGAAAGTTTCATGGACATAGTAGAAGAAAGGTTATCTTACTGGTCTGATCATTTGGGAAAATGAAACAGTAGCATATTTATAGAGGTATACAAATTAACAGTAATGTTGTATACTTTTCTCTGAAATACCCGAGCAAGTGTCTATGGTGTAGTTAGTAAAGCAGATTTTATTAGGTTTCTGTGCTCTTCCACAGGATCAGACTTGCTTCTTTCCTTTATGTGCAGGGCAAGTTGATTTGCCAATACAGGGAAGCATTGTTAAAGAAAAACATAAGCTTAATCTGTTATAAAATGTATAGAAAATTTTAGAATTTTTAATGTTGATGATAGAAGCAGTGTTCATGGAATCACTGTAAGTACACATCTGTCATATAAGCAATCCAGGTTCAAATAAATCCATATATATTTTATATATGACAATTGCATATATGTGTTTTCCAGATATTTTATTATTGTACTTTCCTGAGTCATGCCAGAAAGAAGACAATAAAAGATGTTACTGTTAGCTGCTTGTAACTTCAGATATCCATACTTAAATATCTGCTGTTGAATATCTACTAATAGCAAACCTGAATGTAATCTAGATAAAACCATGCATGGCTCATGAAATAAGGGTCCTTGAGTAATTCAAACTACACCTGGAGTTCCAGTGAGCTTAATGAGCTCACTTTTGGATACAAAAAGTAATAGACATTATTAGAACATATTCTATGTGTTGATGCTTTGGGGGTATGTAACAAGCTATATATGCAATAAGACTTGTCATAATAGTCATGAATTAAGTGGCAGCTAATGTTCCCTGAGCAACCTGAATTAAACTAAGAAACTTGTTGGAGGTCACAGATAGGATCTGAAGTCTGAATCTTTGGAGTTTCTAGATCCTGTTGCAAAACAGGGATTATTGCCCAGAACTATTTCAAGATTATTTCGAAATAATTTCAAGATCTGCTCTCTCCTTGAGAGCCATCCTTATTGCATTTATGTGTCTGCAGAGATACCCCACAGTGTCCCTAGTTTCACGTGGCAGCACAGAGCTACCTAAGAAGGCACAGAGCCAGCGTAGTCCTGGTACAGTATGGATTGGAAACCACTAATCTAGGCTGTTAGACCAAGACATGGCTTCTTGAAATAAAATGTTATTAATAAATTGAAATATTATGAATATTTATAGAATATCCTGGACTCACAAGGAAGAAATCCAAAGCTTTTAACTTCCCCCACCTCTTCAGAGGAAGTTTGTATGCAAGCTGACAAGTGCACCAAATTTCAGGCAGATATGAATTAAAACCACTAAGTTACGAATGCCTGAAAAACGAAGTGCATCGTGGAAATGACAGATGCAGCGTAGGAATGCTGTAATAACTTAATATTATAAATGCAATAAAATCAGAAATGAGCACCTTCATGTTTCAGAAGGAGATTACAACTAGACACATTGCTTTTGTAGACAAATTCCCTGCTATGTGGCTGCTGTAGCACTAGCAGGTCTTTACATGCCCACAAGAGCAAATCAGTTTTTAAAGAGGTAGTGCATTTGAAACTAGCAATCAGGTTTTTTGGGTTTTTATATCTTTATTACAAGCATGTGTAAAGTTTGAAGTGCTGTCTACTTGAGCAGAGTTCCCTGGAACAGATGTCTAGTGCATGTCAAATGTGTCTAATACATTTCTTTAGAATTCTCAGGTTGGGAACTCTTAAAATCATAAGGTAACAAAATGTTTATTTATTTTAGGTGCCATGGTTGGTATTAAATGCAAGTACCTTTCAGATAGCTAGCATTTGAGAATTGTTATCCTTTTCATTCTCTGAAAGCTTTGAGAAAGAGGAAAAAGCTATTTACTGAGAGACTTGGTATTGTTCTTCAGAGGCATGTCTTTTGTCTTCCATACTTTGTAACTGTTTACAAGCTCACGAATGTGGGGTTTGGGGTTTTTTTGCTGTCTTAAAAAAAGGATTTGTAAAGCAGGTTTGCAGGAAACAAGGTAATGGCAGTATCTTAAATTCTTTCATTCACATAAGGGAAAAGGGTATTTCGAGTTGTTACCTGCATTTTAATATGTGGCTAAAATACTATCAAAACTACTAGGCAACTGTCTACAAGTTAGTTTTATTGGATATCAATAGTTACAAGTGTAGTTGCATTTCAGAATACAAATAGGTACAATATTTATAATAATAAACACATTGAAAACTGTAGTCTTGCTATCATTTAGTCAATATTGAACAGTTTAATCCAAAGAGACTTAGAAATACAAGTATAATGGAATATGCTTGATAGGGAACATACAACCTATATTTCCTACTAAAATTTAAATGTCATTTGAATAGTATCTCTCCTACTTGTCTGAGATTGATGTTAAAACTTATATCTTACATTTTAAGATGTTAAAACTCACATCTGTAGCCAATAAAATAATCTCTGATAATAGAAATTGAAAATGGGTAATAAATTTATGTTCATTAGTAATGAAAAAAATTTAAATGTATAGGTCTCCAAGGACCAGAAAAAATGTTTTTCTTTCATCATTTCTGAAAGGCTTTGTGTAATGCCAGAATTCCTGCATGAATAGGTATGAAAAGCAGCTAATCAGAAAGTCNGTGTGGATTAGATATTTGCTACTATGTGGATAATAGAATTTTGCTTACAAACTTAGAGATTATAAATACCAAGAATGTGTTAAAACTCTGGCACCTTTTCAACCTGTAAAATCTCCTCACTGGCTACTGCAGATAGATTTTCATAATGAAACGGGATCATTTCTTGTAAGAAGTTACAAAGTTAGAACTATTGTAATTAAACATGTCAAGAATACAAAGAAAGAATCCCATAAGCTGCTTGCTCTTACTTGTAGGCCAAGCTGTGACAGGAACACAAGTTACAGGCTTTTTCCAAAATATTTGCAGGAGAGTTGTGGGTGTATTGGCAAGCCCTGTACCCTGTTCACAGTGGTAGAAGCATCTGTTATTTCAGGGAAATAATTTTGGCTTCTGTTGTTTTAACTGGGTTCTGCTGCTGATACAGTTACGTCTGTGGTAGAACATTTACTGGCATAAATGTTTGTTTAGAAATGTCATTAGGGTTTTTTTCTCAATTTCTATTATGAAAAATGGTCTACTATCATATGCATGTTTGTCAATTTCTTACAGCTTTTATAACAAATAATAATCTCTTAGGCGTAAATATATTGTCAGCTATTTCACATTATTTTCCCTGGGAACTCCATGGTGGCATTTTTAGCCAGGGAAAAATGTAATTTGCTACACTAAGAAAATACTGACCATAGCCACATGCAGAGACGTTGTCAAACCGAAGAGGTATTACCCCATCCTCCTTACATGTATTGGGGTACTCCATGTGCTACATGTACTGTAGGGGTGCTCCAGTGCCTTACAGCAGGTGCTTGCAGAGAACAACTGAGCACATTACATTTTCTTCTGCATGCACTATCCCAGTTATATACAGCCCTGAAAGTCTTATCTCCACTATATTGGCAGTTCAAACTAAGTTTTGTCCCTGAGGCTTTTAAGTTAAAAAAAACCTCCTCTGAGCTAAATCCTGGTTTAACTTGGATTCAGCTAGCTTCCTGGAGTAAGGTGGAGGGTTGTATCACACAGAGGATGAGGAAGAGGAGAGCTGAAGTTTATATTACTGTGCTGTAATAAGGGTGCAGTATCTGGATTTAAAAGTTTATCTAATGGTGATCCATGGACACTTGTGTTGCTGCTTTGTATTGTGCATGCTGTTTCTCAGGGTGGCTGGCATAGCTGAGAGGGGTGCTGCTGACAGACTCTGTTTCAGATATGTTTGGTGTAGGCATTACCTGCCTCTGTTACGAAAATGTTTTCTGGCAGGATTTGTTCGTGTTTGTTTTCTTTAAATCATTGTTTCAAAAACAACCCTAAACAAAATCAAGAGAAATACAAGTAGCTGCAACAAGGCGCTATTTTAGAGATTGTATAATTATTTGTAGCACAGCAGTGGACTGACCTGTATTTATGTGAAAGTTGTTAGAACCTGTTCACAATGAGAAGAAAATAACAATATATGTGGAAGTTAAAATCTCTTCCCTCTGTATGGCTTACATTGAATATGGTCATGTGCTATGCATTCATTAATTTAATACAAAAACACCATATGTATAACAAAGATCAGAATTAATTCTGTATTCTGTTCGTATTGTAACCAAGTAGTTTCCAGGTACCACACAGCAGAAAGAGCAAACACCTTACAGCACCGTTCCCCACCTCTGAGATACCATTTCCTTTTGTATTCTCTCTTTACTGGTGTCTTACTGGGCGGGGTGACTTTCCATGAATGGGGAGCTGATTGTGTATTTCTGAGCTGTGCTTTACTCCCTGATGGTATTTTGTCAACTGTGCTACCCATTCTTACCAGCGTGGAGGGATAACCTCACAAGAGGAGAGGGGCAGCTCTCTCTTCCAGCATATTTCATGCTGGAAGCTCACTTGAAATGGCCTCATGGCAGGGTGCTTTTTCCCACATACCTTTTTCTGAAATATTCCTAATTTTCCTATCCCTTCTTGTTCTTATCTGCTCTGGTTTGTTAATTCCTTATTTCTTATTCCATGGACTTTTTTGGTTGGTTGGTTGGGGAGCTGTGTTCTTTTGTTCCTCACTGCAGACTTGAGCAACTTTTTGGTGCTTCTTTACCATCTCACTGGAGCCAGCATTGTTTTTGGCTTTGGCTGTCTGTGACTACACTGAACCACTTAATTCTGGTTTAGACTAGAAATATAAACAACAAAAAAACAGAAACATATTTTTGAACTAGACATTATTTTAGAAGCAATTTATGCTGCTTTAAAGGGAGAAAGATGTGGGCCACTTCAAGTTTTAGGGTGATGTGAGAGTATCGATGTCTCCTCTCCTCTAGCCTGCCTCTCCATTTCTTTCTTTCTTAGTTAAGATAAGTGATAAATCACTTATAAAGTGATAAAGTGATAATCACTTTCTTGTTAATTTAATTCGATCTCAGTGAAAACATGAGGGACAGGCTGAATTAATTTTCAGAAAACTCCCTCTAACTGCATTTCAGTTCCATGTCCTGCTAGAAAACAGGCTAATTTCTGGGTCTACAGAAGTACGCGTAGACCCTGGCTTGGGTGCCATGCATGTCAGCAGACAGAGAGAACAACCCGTGTTTAGGCTGTTGTGTGAGAGTTGTACATACTGGCTTCAGCAAGAGCAGGACTGGTTACAGGATTAATTTTAAAGAAGTTTCTTGCTGCTTAATCCACAGCAGTTGCTGATGGGATGTTTGGTGCATCTCCTTTTACCATTACTGCTCTTTTGCTCAGACCTGGCCTTTCCTAATCCAGAGGCAGTATTGGTATGGACAACAAGGCTGGAAAACATCGATTTAGGAAATGAAAGGTAGCTTACTTGCTATCTTGGGGAACCAGGACCTTGGCACTTCACACTGGAACTTGCATTTTTATTCCTTACACTTTCAAGTTATGTGAGAGAAAGGATTAAATCCTTCTCAAATTTCAGATAATTACTAAGTAACTTATTCTAAGATTAAATTTGCATTCTTACAGGAAAGCTATAAACCTTGCAGTCATTCAATTAGTAATACTTTTTGACTTCAAAATGCTTTCGAATTGCCTATGACCATATCTGAACAGATACGTGAATGTTATGATTAATTTTGAGAACTGTATGTTAGCATTGTAACTGACTAGTTTACCTTACTCAAAAGAAAGGATTTCTTGCAGAAAGTCTGTGTGAAGAGCAATAATCATAAATGATTGGCATGTTACATTTTTATGTTTTCTTTTTTGCTTCAAAACCTGACATAGAGCAATAGAGTGACTTGCATTTGTTTCCAAATGAAAGTTGGTAATGTGCTACAAAATGAAGATAACCAAATGAACTTTGCTTGTTCCCAAATAACTGCAGTGCTGCGTGATTCTGAACAAAAACCTCATACTTGAGTATTTCTGAGGATATTGTTTTATGGTGGCTTTCTTTTGGTTTCTGCGTGGCTATTTACTCACCTGTAACTGCTTTTCTAGCCTGTCATCCTCTGCTTCTAGTTGCTCTGCAGACATGCAGGCTTTAGACTTAGTAGGCACTGTGCTGTTACTCTGCCCTGCAGAGTATTACCTAATGAACATTACCTAATGTTGGTAACATTAGGTAGGAATTAAGCTTCCTGCTTACATCAAATTTTAGCAAAGACCCCACTTACACTGGCAGTATAAGGAACACAAACCACCCGGTCTGGTGCTAGTACAGACAGTCACTAACCCAAATTTGCAGGGGCACAGTTTTTGCAAGTGGAACAAGATTTTGCCAAGGATTCAAAGCCTTTCCATTACAGAGAGGTTCCCAATGTGTGTAATAGACAGGATTTTCAACGACTGTACTCAGGGACAGGAGAAGATAAAAGAAGAAAGTTGTTCCTGCCACTGTGACCCTAAATCTTGGGGTGGAGTAATTCTCTAAGAATGTAGCCAGTCTTAAGCCAACAGTTCACTGCTGAAAAAAAAAAAATACAAAAGGAAATATAAAAAGAGGGGCAAGGAGGGTGATGGTGGATAAAGGGCATAGTTTTCTCTTGGGTTAGCAACTTAAATCAGTTCCCCATGCAGATAGATGAGTAATAAAGGGTGGAAAGGGCATGGTGGGAATGGCTTGCTGGAGCAGATGGAAAGCAGTGTGGGATGACCCCTTTTTGGTGGCAGGCAATGCAAATAGCTCAGCCTTAAACTATTACTTCAACCCTTATAGCACTGATGTCGAATACCTGTGATCTTTTAAAAACCCATATCCTGTTTTGCATCTTTTTTATCATTCAGCTGAAGTATTGGTGGTGGCAGACTGGCTTGAGTTTCTGCAGAGATGTATCTGATTCTGTGCTTTACCTAAGTCCCCTGTTCTTTAAGGTATTTTCCTTGCACTTGGGGTGTGTGTAGGGCACAGATGTATTACTTAAACATGTTCATTGGTGATAGCAGTATCCATGAAAGTGAAGGTTTCAGTGCTGACATGCATGTGTTTTCCACTTACTTACTTTTTAGGATACCCAATGGGATGTGAGTGAACTTGTCCTGCTCTTTCCCGAACCTCAGTATGCTTACTGTGTACTTTTGTGCAATTGCTCTGAAGAAAAAATCCCTACAATAGTCTGTAAACCTGAGCAGCGGTAGTGGCTTTCTCCACAAAAGAAATGAAAGGATTCTATTCCAGACACCCTGTGAGTTTGCTCTCAGTGTCTTGCTGCAATTGTGCCCTGGCAGCACAGGAGCATAGTCTTGCCTGAAAAACATGCTGCAGTACAATCTTGGCTGCAGTTGGTCTCTTCCTCAAAGCTCTGCTGCTCTGGGAAGCAGCCCTCCCTCAATCTCATTGTGCTCTTTCTCTCCGAGGCTATTTACTCCTTTAAAAACACCTCCCAAACAGCTGCACAAGGTGCATGCAGGCTAACAATTTTAAATAATACAGCTCCTTTAATAGCTAGTCTGCACTGCAGAGCAGAGTGAGCTGAGCTTCTTGATTTTCACAGAGCTGAATGTTTGTCAGTTCTCTGTAGCATACACCCCTACAGAAAAGGACAGTCTGTGATTGCTTTGGCAGAGCTAGATGCCATGTGGGAGTCATACAGTACCCAGTGTTGGTTTCTTAAAAGTTAGATGAGAAGGAAGTATTTAGAAAGAATGAGAATTTAAAGGCCTGAACTTCATCCTGAGAAAAAACCAAAACAAACCAAACACAAAATGTTTTGCTCTCAGTGTATGAGACTCTTTGCTGTTGGGCCCTCAGCTTTAATGCTATGGTGATTTTATAATCTCTTGAACAAAACAGGAATGATAGGCAAAACTGGACAGTGAAGCAACATTGCTGATTTTTTTTTTTTAATTAAACAAGAACATTTATGTTGAGTCATCCCAGCTTTTTCCTCATGCTTCATTTTGCATGAGTTTGCAAAGAAGATGGAGAGATGCCAAAATTCAGGGAGGAGATCCCATGTAATCCTGTAGTGTGCCAGAAAGGAAAGGCTGGGTGGAAGGATTACATGTGCTCCTGATGTGTTCATTTATGGTAATGCAGCTTTGCTATTTGCCAACCAAATGGATACTTAAAAGAGGAGATTAATCGTTGAGAGCATCAGCTCAAACCTACCATGGCGGTTTGAAATAAGGTTTATCTGATAAGCAATATTTCTGTAAGGTCATTCTGCATTTTGGTTGTTTTACTGCAGGCTCTTTCTAATTGATTGGAAACTTGCCTTGTGAGGTCAGGTTTGTTCTGTGGCTTTGTCAAGAGTGAGAGCAGTTTGATGTGGTGTGAGGCTGTGCAGCCTTTCGGGCAGCAAATCCCTGCAAAAAGGCCTCACGTTATCAGTGTCACAGGGATATGCTTTTGATGTGCACCTGTAGCCCTGGGGGTAGGGACGGCACATGGCCTGTGAGCACTGAGCCTATGCTGGTGCTGAGCCTCAAACTTGCTTGAGTTTTGAACAAATGCATCAATGTCCCCATCTTCATGTCCACTTTGTTTCAAAACGGACAATTCCCAAAGAAGCAAATTTCTTAAGGTATAGTTTAGCTTCAGCTATTTAATTAGTTTTCCTGACAGTAAAGGAGAAGTGAGTGTGCTATGTCAGCATACAAACTAATTTTTGTTTTGGGAATGTATTATTAATAATATTAAGAAAGACATTGAAATACTTGATGTGGATCCCTCTTCTGTAAACAGAAAGAGTATCTTTGGTGTAATATTTGTATTTCATAAGCTTTGCTGAGATTCATATCAAGCGTAAAGAAGATGATAAACTGTTTTGCAGAATTTAATAGGAGCTAAACATCAGTTTTAGTGCTTGGAGGGATGGCTATTCAGCGATAAAGCTAAGATTACTATCAGCAGATAAAATTTTGTATTTTCCACAATACTTTGTTTCACAATTTTAATATAAAATGCGGTCAGAAATTAACTTAAATGTTCATTAAAACTTAACTTGATTCAACTGGAGGGGGACAATTAAGAAACAAGAAAAAAGTATTTTTAAAATACTTTATTTTTTATTTAGCTTGTTTTTACTTGAGTGTTGGTTTGTAGTGAATCACCCACTCTGTTTTTCAGTAGAACGTAGATATTAGTTCTTGCTTTTAGTGGGATGAACAAGGCAACTTTATGTGTAAAAGTTAATTCTTAATAAAACAGAAGATATTTGTAAGGAGAGTAGATAATCCAGATAAACTGCAGGTTCACAGTAGCCTGCCTTTTACTTAATCTTTGCTGAGAGTAGATTAGGAAACCAGGTTAAATCAAACATGTGTGCTTTCATTTCTGAGGCTTCATTCCAGGCTAACACCAAGCATGAAAAATGCTGGTTGCCATTTCATGGAGTGAAGGTTGCCAGATCCACAAACTCCTCCCAGACCCTTTTTCTAGCGTAACTCTGAGGAATTATTGGTAAGGCAGCATTTCAGAAATGCTCCCACGTCCACTACATGAAGTATTAGTAAGTGCCAGTGCCCCTTTAGATTTCTGTATGATAATTTTTGGTGCCATTTTTTGTAACCAACCTATCTGATGAAGAATCTTCCCTGTCTTATTTTACTGGGCTGTAGGTGGTTTCACTGCCTGTTCTTAGCAGCTTTACAGAAGCAGACATTGCCCTCCATTTTGAGAGGAATGCACCCTCTCCTTGAAATGGCGGCTCTGAAACAGATCACCGGGTGTGTTGTCAAGTTGCATTTAAAAGGGAAAAATACAAGGGACAGGGTGGGGAAGGTTCAGAAGCTTTCATAAGCTCTGAGTGGCCATACTGTACAGAAGGTAGAAGGCCTTGCCAGGCAAACATTTTTTTTAAGACCTTTACGCATCAGGAAAGTCTTACATTTTCCTGCCAGCACTTGGGGTTGTCCAGGCATTGTCCATAACTACCTCAGGTCTGAGTGCTCTCAAAAGGCTTTGCATATTCCCTGCTGTCAGTAGGAAATGTCTTTGTACAGCACTAGGGCCTCCCTGGGCCATGTTTTTGTTGTACGCCAGGTGCTGCTGCTGCGGCCCCAAATGGTGGTGAAGAGTGCGAATGTTGGGCCCTGCAGGTGCTGGAACATGGTTTGTGAGGTTTGTGAGGTTTGTTTGGACACATAACCTTCATTATTATATATTCTGAAATTATTTTGTGTTTTAACCATGTTTAGTGTTCATCTTACTGAGTTCAGCATTTTATGAACTTAAATCTCCTGACGCACTCCGTTGGACATAAGTCTGCAGAAGGAAAATGCATGTCAGCAGGTGACCCTGAAGTGTTTGGTGAAGGCCTTTTTGCATGGCTAAAGTGTTTTAGTACCCAGGTAAAGAAAACTGAGTAATATGGGGAACTCTAGTCTTCTTGCTATTAACTGTCCTAATTGAAGCATATTTGACAGTCAACAAATGTAGTACTCCTTTATGAAGGGTTTGTAGGTGCAGTGACAGAAGGGTATGACTGAAAGATGGTCTTATTTTGGGAAACTTAATTATAATGGCATCATCTTACTTTTCTATTATTGTTGCCCAATTTTGTCGTGCTCCTAGTGTTGCTATTAACGTCTTCCTAAATGTCAAATTCAGACTGCTGATGGTGATCATCTCATGTCATATTGCTAAATATATACAGGCTGTTGAGAACGTCTGATGTAAATGTTATGCCAAACCTTCTACATATGCATATTAGAAAGAAGACTTCTTATGCTAAATACATGCTATCAAATACATATTTAACTGTTTTCCTCAGTGGTATACAAAACAAATTGAGACATTATTTTTTAGGAGTCATCACACTGTTGTATTATTTAAAATGATTTGTGATAGGAAAGCACTCACTTCTGAATGGCTGTGACACTAAATGATGCTAAGCAAAAAATTCCAGAAATATCTTCACTTTGTACTGAAATCTAATGTAATTTCCTTATTAATGTTTCTCTGAGAGATCTGAGTGCATCCGACAACTACCTAACAGTCAAATGAAGAAAACCAAAGAAATGCCTCAGGGACATTCTTCGTAAAACTTTCTAATATATTAAAAAAAAAAAGTTCCTTTGAATCTGGTAAATTCAATACAGCTTCAATTATTAATGTTAAATTACTCTTTATTTCTTTTTTCTGGGTAATTTTGGAAATGAAAAGTCACTTTAAAACATAGATTCTTAGGGCATTTTAATTATTTGGCTGTATGTGGATGAACATGTACTTTGTGCAGCCTAAGTTGTGTCGTTCAGTTTACTAGTTCTTCAAAACACCTTGTGCAAAGTTTTCCTCTGATATATATTTAATTTTGTGTGTTCAAGCTATTTGAAGGGTACAATATTTGTAATTTGGATTGAAACATCAATTACATGCTGTTGGAGCTGCTCTTTAAATGCTTTTCTTTGTAAGAAATCACCTGTAGCTTCGCTGTGTAAATAAGATTGCAAACATAACTGAAAAATTAGTATCTTGTTCCTGCTGAAAATGGTTGCAAATGACTGGAGATTAGGTACCAAGGGAATAAGATTTCACCTTTATGATGGTTTTGTGACATTTCCAGTGGCCTTTAATATCTGCCATTATGCTATTTTCATGGTTCAGAAGCAAGGTCTTGAAATTTTAGAACTATAAATGTATTTATGGTATTCCCCACATCTGCCCAAAAAAAAAAGTCTGAATTCTAGCACATAAATACATAATTGTGGGATTTCAAAGTGCCTGCATTCTGTTAGAACAGCAAACCTTTGGATATCAATTTGAAGAAATGAGGGATGCCATTTGTTTTTATTAAGCTGGGATTTGAATGTGTGGAGAAAGCATTGGGGGAGGCATTTCTTTTGGAAATGAGAGTAATATTCCTCATTTGTGGTGTTAAAAATGTTGTTTTTGCCATAGTTACCATCTTTAGTAATAAACCTAGGAAT
The DNA here is from genome assembly GCA_013396955.1 of Regulus satrapa. Classification (NCBI taxonomy): domain Eukaryota; kingdom Metazoa; phylum Chordata; class Aves; order Passeriformes; family Regulidae; genus Regulus; species Regulus satrapa. The sequence continues at coordinate 476,170 of VWZN01010521.1, read as the reverse complement.
ATATGCCTAAAACAAATATGCTTATTTTCCTTTTCTACTTATAACTTTGTCTTTTTATTATTTTAATTTTCAGAGTGTTTTTTTTCTGTATAGCACCAAAACCAGAATTGAGTATACTGTTGTCTAAATGAGCCATTGTTTCTTTTTGATGGAAAGGGCAGTGTATTGATTACAGAACAGTGAGGCATTGAAAACTCTTTGTTCTGTTATCAAGTCATAAGGGAAATTAGTAAGTGATGCTTTTCAGTCAAGGAACTTCAGATTAAAGTTAAAATTAACTATTTTAGCTGACCACAAACAGAAAAAGACAAGGATAATAAAAGAACAAGCTTGTACTTCAGCCATTTCCTTCTTTTTTCTTAATTCAATGAACATCTTTCCATCTTTTGTGCAGCATTCCATTCTTGTCTGTTTGGTTAGTCACGTATTCTGAATATGGGTTTAGACCTGTTTTATGTCCCAACCAACTTTCTTCACCACAGGATATTTTAATTCCTTTTGTATTTTTCAGTGTCCAACCTTGAGGCATTTCATACTATTTCTCTAATTATGTTTATGAAGTGACATTTGGGGAACCCTTAGGGCCATGGGGAAATATTTTTGTAAAGGTTGCTTTTCAGTATAGGATGTGGGAATAATTATTTCTTTTATGGTGGGTTGTGTTTGTTGACACAGAAATTATATCCTGCATTTAGTAAGGTAAAGCTAGTGCACTCTTCTTTGTGCAGTAATTGTTGCCTTCCAGTATAAAATTAAGTCAAGAATTAAGTACAATTTATTTTAACTCAGGCTTATGATTTTTGTGAATTTTGTGTTCTTGGTAAATATGATTATTCTAAATGTGTTTGAAATTAAGGATGGCTTTATGAACTCAGCATTATAATTGTTGATCTTCATTTCAATGTCTTGTGTTTCAGCATAAGCATGAGGATGTTTCTGTTATGAGGAATTTCTGAAAGAAGTACATATGCTGATGAAAATTAAGGTAGCGTAGAGAAACTCACAAATACAGAGAGATGCAATTAGCAGAAAAGAAAAGAAAATTTTCTGAAGTGATACATATCTAGTAATAATAGAAATAAGGCTGGAAATTACAGTATATATTGAAAAAATATGTAGATTGAAGAACAAAGTAAGAATAGCATTTCTCTGGAGAATTTTTTAACAGTAGACTGGACACAACACTGAGAAATAACACATATAACAGCAAGGAGAGGAAGGAGATAATTTAATGTCTTTCTACCTCTAACTTAGAGCTGGAGCCTTCATGTGAGATTCAGTTGAACATGGAAACTGTGTCATAGATTTAAGTGCAATATGTGCTTTATCATATCCTGCACTGTGAATCAAGGAGCACATGATGACCCTCTCTCACTTTGGGTAGATCAAATTAGGACATTCAGTAACTTCCTTACAGTAACTCAGTATAAAACTTTTGGTTACACGTAGGGAGGATTGAGCCTTATGGTAAGAGAGTGAGTGCATACCTGAAACGTACAAAAACCCTTTCACTAGAGCAAATGGTGCAGTTGAGTATAGGCATTATTTTCCTGTTTAGTTTTTTGAGTTGCCTGGTGCCAGTGCAGACCGTGTCAAGTCTGCATTTTGTGGTGTGAAATGCAGGCAGTGGCAGCTGCCATGTACAACAGGTAGGGTGCCAAGAGGACTCTCTCCATGCAGGTTGGATGGATCTACAGGCATGAGTGTCTGAAAATCCAGTCTTTCATCTTCCTAAGCATTCCATTCCTTGCCAAGATTACACCTATGACAGCCCCATAGAGGTTTTTGTTGCTGCTCTCTAGGTATTGTTAATATTAAATATTGAAAATAGGTGTAAAATATAATGTTTTAGTAGTCACACAAGTTTCCACACTTCTTTAGAACCTCTTTATACTAAGAAATTTTCAACCATGTTGAGACACAACCCTGCTGTGTAGAGCTCGGAATCTAAAAAGATGTATCAAAACCAGGGAAGGGTGACTTTATAATACATTTTGATTTTATTTTATGAGTAAAACTCCAAATGTTCCTATTTTCTTTTTAGCCAAGCTGTTGGTTGGCTGTTTCGGAAGGAGAAACTGCAAGTAGGTGTGGATTTGGGTTTGGTTGCACTTCCCATATACTTAAGCATATTTCTGTAGCTTATAGAAGCTTGTCCCTTCACTTCAAAATTTAAAAAGAAATAATTGATAAGCATATATAATACATTTATTTAAATAATTTTAGATGCAATATTCAAAAATATTAAAGAGAATTAAATTTATTGGTCATTTTTTTGGCTGCCCCCTCGTATATTTTACCCTGTAAAGAGTATCCCAGTGCTACAAATACGCCTTTTGTAGCTAAAGTTTACTGACTTTAGTCAAATTGGCAACAGTACAAGTTGATTCCAGACCGAGGATCCAAATTTATTGTAACTGTTTGAAAACAGATGCTCATTCAAATGACTGCATTTAACAGCTAGAATTAAAATGCCACTGTCTGGTGGTAAAGTGTTGATTTGGATGACTTGGGTGTGGAGTGAACTGCTCCAAGGGGAGCCTCTGCGGTGCCGTTTTGTGGCTGTGCTGCACAGGAGAGGCAGTGGGGCAGAGGCACAAGGAGGAGACCACTGGCCCTGCGGCCTGGCTTGTTTTGAGAAGTGGGGCCTTGGGAGCCCCATCCAGGAGGAGGAGCTGTCTGTCAGGGTAGACAGAAGCTGGGCTGGGTTTGCTTGCAGTTGCGCTGACCAGGAATAAAATTTGTTTAGGTAAGGTTACCTGAGGCTAGCCAGATTTTTTGTAGCATTGTCTGAGCAGAAGTTCTGGGAAGAGAAATTCTTTATTTGTAATGACTTGTGACTAACACACAAATCCTCACAATGCACTCTGATGATCAAGGATCACTGTCATGCAAGAACTACTGAATTCAGTCATGCAAAATATACACTGAGTAGAAATCTATAGACCAACAATAAGTATCATAGACTGGTGGGACAAAGGCCTTGGAAGGAGAGCAGAGACTGGCTTTCATTAGGATTTCTCCTACTTCTGAAGGACTACCTTAATGTACAGAGATGGAGAGAACCTCCTGCGCGGGTATCTGGCGCAGCTGCTGCGTAGAGGTGGGTAGATGATTCACTTCTGCATTTCAGTCTTTGTTATTTAGCCCACATACTCTGGTGTCTGCTTCAGTGTGTGTGTGGATTGAAGGTTTTGTCTTTCTGTGTCTCCTTGCTTGGAATTCCCTAAAGAACGTCCCCAACTCAATTAGAAAGTGAATCATTCTGCTTCATAGACTTAACAAGAATGCAGCTTGCTTCCTTTTGCATTTTTATGACAATATTAAAAGGTTCTGACCCGTTTCCCTGGCTTGCTGGCAGGTATATCTGGTTTGTATTGCACTTCATCCTCTGCTCTGGGTAAGAAAGGGACCCAGTACATCCATGCTGCTGGCTTTTCTGTGTGCTCCGTTGAGTGTCATGTTCATTTTGTCCCACTAACCCTGACCTCTCATATCAGTGCTGTAAAAGTTGATCATTACTTGAAGTGTTTCTGCTTTCTGGGAAAACTAAGTGTGAAAGAGGTATTTTAAATACTATGTCTTATTCTAGATACTATGTATTTTCCACATATTGGTATTTCAGATGTTGTCTGGTTTTGAATGGTTGTAGGTTTTTCTAATTTACTTTTTAAAATTAAACCAGACATCTCCTATATAGCGCAAATGCATAGTGACATCACCTTTTGTGTGAAATATGTCAACATTTTGTATGCTGTGCTCAAGCAATAGTATCTTACTTAATGAAAACACTATTTAATGTTTAAGGCGCTTTGTTTATTTGGGGCTTCTAAGCATTACACATTTTATAATCCAGTCGTTTATGATAACTTGAGACTGCAGCATTTTTATGATGTTCTACATCAACTTCCATACATACATTTTTGCAAAACTTATAGTTTTGTGGTCTCTGTTTTTACTGCCCCAGTCTTTCAAATAAATCACTAAGGAAATAAGGTTTAATATTTAAATTGCCATGTTTTCAAATTGATGTCTTCTCAAAGCCAAAGAGGGTCATGGTCACTCTGTCCTGTGAAGCAGGATGTTTAGCCTTACACTAGCTCATCATGGTATTGCTCTTCTTCCATGCTTCTTAGCTTTAGTTCTTTAGTTTCATCATCATTTTATTAGTTCTTAAGAATATGCATGGTCCAGTCTCACTGCCTCTTTTCATTGCTCCTGTTACTATAATGTTACATAATTCCATGGTATCCTTCATGTGTTTCCGTGTATTCTTCTCATCTCCAAATCAACAAGTGTTACTGAACTCTACAGAGTATGGCAGAGCTCATGGAAAACCATGACACCATTGTAGCTGTTGAGACACAATGTGTTGATCCCAAAATTATTTCCATCTTGGGTTGCTGCACCTTTCATTTTCTCCATGGTGGAGTCTTCCTCCAGTCCCTTCCACACTCCTGTCAGTAGGTGAATGTTGTGTTAGTGTATTTGTTGTCAGCGTGAACAGGGAGCTATAAAACAGTTCAAGAGAACTTTCTGCTCTTGGCAGTCACTCAGTCACTAGTGTCCTAAGGGTTATCTTCTTGGAGCTTGTTTCCCTTTTCAGAGTTAATCAGAAGCGTAAAGGCTATTTCATCTTGAGACCTACAAGCACTGAAAAGCAACAAAGGATCAGCACAAATCAGTAAACTTCTTATGGCATGCAAGATTTGGTCATCTCATTAAATATTTATCTATCCTCTCTTCTTTTTCCTGCACCTGTCATGTTTCTCAGAAGGGACAGGGTACCGTATCAGCACATCTGCTTGTTCTTATGCCTCTTTGAGAAGTAGCAAAGGGAAGCTCAGTCTTTATTAGTGAGTCAGATATAGAAAAAATCCCCTTAGTTTAAGCATTTTTCACTTTTGCAGGAAATCCTTTGGGTGTGAGATCTTTTAAGTTCTGTTTGTCTAAGTACGGCAAACCTTTGAGGTACCTGAATCCTGTGAGCTTTGTTTCTGGTGTTTCTGTTTGGGTTTTTGTTTTGTTTTGTTTTTTAACTCTTTGGTTTGATTTGGGGGTTTTTTGTGGGGGGAAGTAGTTGCAACCTTCTAGTCTGCATCATTAATATGGTGTAAACATGTACATAATGAGATACTTCCCTTTTGCAGTCTTATTTATTATTTGAAAAAAGAATTTCAATATTGGGAAGTTTACACCTGATTTTGTACTGGTCTGTGCATCTACTGCATGCAGGTTCCTGTACTCTTCATGTTGTGTTCTTGGTGTTGAGCATCATTGCAGCCTTGACTGTTGCCAGTGAGTGCATGGCTCTTCTGCCATCTGGGTCACTGTGTGTTTTAAAAGTACTAAACTTCAATATATCCCAAAGAGTACTTTCTGACCCAAATGGAGAAATGAAAGTACAGGTCTTAGAACTTGACTGCAAAAAGGAGCTAAATTTGTCTACCATTAAGATCTCTATGTACTGAAGATTTTCTTTTTAACTTGTCCCCAGAGGGTGAAATATTCAGATTATGTTTTCTGTATTATTTAGCTTTTGAGGGTCAAAGCTCTGCTCTGTTTTTCTACGTGGGTGTGCACTGGAATGTCTGGCTTTTCATAAGCTATTTCTATATGTATTGGTGGACTTTTCTAGTTATGTTTTAGAAAGCTTATGAAAAGTTTTAGAGAACATGTATGCAGAGCTCAGTATACAACCACAGCATCTTAGGATGCAGACTCCAAATTAATGAAGCTTTCTCATGCTTCTGTTTCTTTGATTTTGTCGGGAGGATTGCTGACTGCTCAGTTCTGTATGTTGTATTTATATTTCAAAAATATTATATCCAAAGTCTGGTATTCATTCCCTGCTAGAAGACTTTCCCACCATTCTTTTTATCCTGTACGATTAAAGGAGTGTTTCACTTTGTGGTGTTATACTCAATATAGCTGTTGAACCTCTCTGCTAAGCTACAAGTACAAAATGTTGATCATATTTTTATCTCTGTGCTTCAAACTACTGTCTGGATGCATCGCATCTATTAAGCAACTGCACTTAAAAATCTCTGTAACATTGCTACTAGCATTAGCTTTTTATTCTGTTTTCTCAAGTTTGGCCAAAATTTGACTATTTCTATATTCAGAAGAAGACATTTTCTTGTGTATGACTGATCATTTCACACATATTTTAAAAATTATTTTCTATTTGAATTCATTTCATTTATTCTGATGACTGATACTCTGCTTCCTATAAGTTCAGTGAGCAGCTTATCTCAGAAATTCACAGTAAAATGCAAGTACGTGAGATGAGTAAGCTAAAATAAGTTGAATAGAGGAATATCCTTGTTAAAGAAACCCGAGAGAAAATTTTATGTCTGAAATTGTGAAAGACAGTTTCAGATGTCAGCTGTTTTGAAGAAAATAAAACATTGAGGCCAGAAAATAAAGAAAACAAGCATCAGCAGCTGTTATCATAAAACCTTGTGCGTGATTCTGGTTTTTTCCCTTCCCTCTTATGTGTTGCAAATGTTGACACTGAACATAATGCAAAAATTTTATTTTTTAAGGTCTTGCCAGAACCTTTTACCAATGCTGAAAATTTATTTCCAGAGTTGTTGTCTAGATCCTCTGTAGTGCTCAAGTCATTAATTTCTCTAATTTGGTGGCAGGTGGATGAAATTAAATTAACAGGACTTCAAAATATGCTTAAACTTAAGTCTTGGAGTGAATTAGGTCCTGTGTTCTGGGCACAGCAGACTTGAATGGCTCCTTTGAAGGAATCCTACCCTAGAGGGCTCAGCAACTTCATGGTCATTAAAAGTAGGAATCATAACTTGACCTTTGGCAAGAGATTCTGTATGTGCTCCACTGTGTTTAGATGAGGCAAATAAATACATTGCTTTAGATGCTGGCGCAATTCATATGTGGTAATGAAAGAAAAACTTGTTTGCTTCTACCTAAAGACATTTTCACTCCCAGTGTTGCTACTACACATTGAAGGGCACTGACGTAGAAAAAAGTGGCATTACCAGAGTCAGCAGGACCTTAGGGACCATTGTTATTTTAACTAGTGTGACAGAAACATGCTCTGAACAAGGTAAGAGGGCAGCAGTCTGGAAACTTCTCATAGCTGCCCCTTTCTCAGCTGCACAGTCAACTAGCGGCAAGTGTCGCCGACAGGACTTGGTGGCAGCCCTTACAGCACTGGGTGGCTGCAGGCAGCTCTAATTATTTGTTGAAGTCTGCTGATAGCACAGCAGGTAGTGTCCCATAACAGTGCCGCTCAACTTCACAATTTGCTTCCTGCTCAGAGGTGAGAAGGGCTATCGAACAAGAGCTGTAGAATTATTGGAGGTGTTGAGAGGAGCTGCTGCCTAGAGGGAGGACTGTTTTGTAAAGGTGTTTGCTTTGGAAAGCACATTTTAGCAACCATTTCTGTATTAACTTCACCAGATATTTGAAGCTGTATCTGCTTTTCAGGTAGAAAATGTCTGTAAAGTAAATTCAGGATATTTACCAAACCTTTGTGGGTTTTCGCTGCTCTTTCTTTTCCTCTTTTCATCTTCCAAATTGCATTTTCTAAGAATTAAATAATAATGGGCCTGCTTTGTCATAAGTCCTCAGCCGTTGCAGTATTACAGCCCAAATAGAGTGTGGGAGTCTTCTAGCAGTACATTTAATTTCTCATCTGCTAATTCTCAGGAAAAAAAAAGTAGGATTTCAGTTGCTAAATTCCCAGCTGCCATACTTTCAGGTAATTATTGAGAAAAAATTATCTTACTGTATTGGAAATGGTGACTGATAATACCCTAATTTTCAAGTACAAGTAAGTTTAGAGAATGCCTCATGTAATATGGATATCCACTGCTCTTATATAATCTTTAGGTTTAAATAGCAGTCTTTGTGATGTTATTTCATATCCCTCATCAATTTGTGAGAAAATTTGGAAGCTTTTGTTCTGTTGGAATGTATAATTGAGTTGTCAAGCCATATCTTAATTTTATTGTCTTCCACTTTTTTTCAGCCTTTTTGTCACTTTCCTATTCTGTTGTAGGTATACAGTCATTACAGAGACAGAATTTATGGTATTTTGTAGTGTCTCTACGCCGTGGTGTGCATAATACCACGAACAAAGTAACAAAAAGTCAGATGGTGTTTTTAGATGGTGTCACACAACAAATTACTGCAGACATTAAATAGTAACATTGTTATGTGCCTCTGATCTTGACAGATACTTGGTCATAATTGTAGCCTGTCTGCAAAGATTTTTTATCTTATATTTAAGAAATAAAACATGAAATAATCATCAGTGCCTGTAAAATTCTTTTGTTTGTTCTAACACTGTTAACACAGACTTTGGTGCTTACCAGTTTCTAAAATTATTTTTTTTTTAATTCTGGTGAAGATTAGCCATATATTAATTTTTTCATTCTTGGAAAAATGAAAAAATAAATATTATTTCTGATTTTTGCATGGGGTAATATTGAGATCTAGGGTTAATTTCATGACTTGTTTGCCAGTGGCTTCTGACTCTGGGTGTACTGTTTGGTTTTCCATTCTCCCAAGTCTTGGGCAAGCAGCCCCAACCCTCAGTTTGTCTCCTGTCGCTGACAGGGCTCTCTGTAGCACGGCAGGGATGTGCTCTGTCTTATTGTCATTTTAAGGTCCCACCGATTTCGCATTTAGCACTGTCTTAAGAGTCACGGCTTTTATTGGGAGGAAAAGTATTTCTTTGAATAATTAAAAAGGGTCATGTTTCCTCTGCTGGTGCTGATTTGAATGAGCAGGGAATTGTGCTGAACTGTGTCATTGACAGTGAAGGCTGTAGTCAGACAAGTACTGCTGGCAGCGGCAGAGCCACGTAAGAGGTTTCTGCTGCCAGCTGCTTGTCCAAGCCTTCCTCTGCGTATGCCAGCTAAGTGCCCAGGTAGCTGCTCCCTAACCTGGACTGTCCAGACAGTCCCTCATGCATTTCCCATTACAAAGCCTTTTTACTTTTAACGAGCCTGTGATTTTGACACTGGGGGTTAGGAAATGAGTGAGGTGGTGTGATGTTTAGGGTGTTGTTCCCTGCCCCCCTCTGCCAACTCCCTGGGCATTGAGCAGCTGGACGCAATGACCTCTTAACCCCACTCAGATGCACCGAGGGCAATACATCTGCCAATGGCCTCAGGCAGTCAGAGCTTTCTTATGACTTGAGAGCCTCTAGGGATTTTGGTCAGTCTCATTTGTGGATAGCGAATGGCTTGGAGATGCAATATATTCAGTAAGAGTAAGATAATGCTAAGATATTCAGTAGCAGAATTCAGGAAGCTCTTGCAGTTTTGCTGGTGAAGACTTGGACCTGTGAATTCTCATGCACGTAAGGTAGGAGTTTTTCACGCTGAAGTGCAGAAATTCTCATTGTAGGCATATGCAAGTTTTTATGGCTCTCGCCTGTATCGCAGTTCTACCAGGTGTATAAGCAGGTGACTTAACTGTGATGTAACTGTGTGCCTGAGGTATGTAATTCTAGTAGACTATGCTCCAATTCATTTTCCCCTTCTTCATTACAATTTGAAGTGTGTTACATGCTTATCAGGCAACAGAAATAATCTGCATAATTATTCTGAATAGCAATAAATTAAAAAAACCAGCTTTAATGTTTCAGGAGCAATACTTCGCTCCAAATCAGGACAAAATAGAAATCCTCAGAAGTTTCATGACTGACAATACAAAAAACTCCCCCAACAATTACCTTAGAAATATTTCCCAAATATAATTTTGAAATTCTTTGTTTAAACTATATAAAATAATTTGTAATGCTGATTGGATTACATTTGGAGTCAATATGTTTTAAATAGGCAAATAGGAGCATTTCTGAGATATTTCAGACTGATGACTGAAGAATACTTTAGAGTGCACAGCTCTGTAGCAACTCCAGAAAGCTTTGTAAGTGAAATGACTACTCCAAAGGTAAGAAGCTCTTGAGGATAGCATTTAGGACTTTTAAATCACTTCTGGAAAGAGGGTTTTGGTTCGAAAACCAAGACAGGAATATTGCAATGACATTCTTTTAGTATAGGGACACTTCAAAATACTAAAGCTGCAGATTTACAAATTACTATTTTCAGAATATGTGGTGTTGGGTGTATTGGACCCATACTGAAAAAAAAAGGCATATTTAATAGTGTTGCATAACTGAAACTTGATAACTGTTTTTTTTCTCTTCACTTTGCTTGTCCATTTTTTTGCTCTGATTTATACGTTTTAAGTACAGTAGTATAAAATTATAGTAAATGCAGCTAAAACAAAATTCTTAAAGCAGGCAACATAGATCTAATATCACTTCTGTCATATTTGTTTTGGACTTTAACAAAGAAAAAACAGTCCTTTTTTCCTGGCTGCTGCAAATTACCTTTAACAAGGTGATTTTACATGAGATGTGCACACTTGCTTGCTAGCTTCAGAAACCACAACTGAATGCTGAGGTGAAAAGGAGGATTCTTATCCATTAATTTAATATATTTGTCAGTTAGAGTCTCTCCCTTTCTAATACTTAGATGAGTGCTTAGAGAGGACACAGTATGCTGAGTTTCAAAGGTTGAAACCAAATTCATGTCAGCGTGTTTGCTTCCATGTAGGGAATAATTTTGATACTTTGGGGGAGAATTGCAAGTAGGAAGATAATACTGTTTGATTTCTTGTATACCAAACTGTACGTGTTTAAAACAAAAGCTGTTTCTATACATTTTGATATAATACATCAGATTATATATCTAAATTCTGTTTTACTGAAAGAAGAAGACAAACAGGGAGAGGAGGAAAAGGCATTTCTGCTAATGCTGCTTTCTGAAAGGAGGGAGGGTATTGCTGCGATTTCATATTCAAGCTTTTAGCAGTGCCCATCAGTGTTTGTTTAGGTCTACTGAGCCTACAGTAACAGTCATCTTATTTTATCCAGTATTGGCATTGTCTGACAGGCTTACGGTATGGCAGCTGGCCAGTGGATTCTTGTGGCTTCAGGGCACAATCTTAGTGTAAACAGCATCCACCACGATTGCTGTGCACCTGAGCTGTAGGAACCAGTGTCAGACTGAGCCACGGCTGAAACTTTTATTCCCCCACTTGCAGGATATTGGTCAATATTTAAATTAATGATTTACAGGTAAGGAAAGAAAATTTTTTCTAAAATTATAGGCTTAATTCTCTGTTTTAATATGCAGCTTCTTTGTCGACTATGTAACAGAGGAATTTGTTCTTCAGTTTAACAAGACACATCTGTGTCTTTCCCATATAAGGCTGTAGGCAGAGCTGATGGAGCTAATCTGAACCTTTGTTTTCAGTTTTCACTACTTGGCCACACACATCTTCACATGTGTGTTGGTAGGAGTTGGTATGGTAATTACATACCATTAAAAAGGCAAAAAGGAAGCAGGTCCATCTAGGGCTGTCTCTGCTTCTCTAATTGAACCGAGCCCCTGTCTGTACACCTTATTGCTTCTGGGATTTTAATGACAATGGAATAGTTCCGTTTAACAGCATTTTTCTCATGCATATAATTTCTATGAAGTAAAATTATTCTTCAGTCTTTAGGCTGTATTTATTCACCAGAGAAAGTAAAGCAAGCAATGAACTTCACAGCAAAGCAAATCCTGTCAGAATGAAGGGTTACAGACCAAAGGGACAGATTTAAATCCTGAGTAGTTATCACTGCTTTCAAAATTTAAAAATCAAAAAATTCACTATACCTACTCACAAGAGCAGTGTTTAGAAATTTTCCCTAGTGCTGCAAGTGGTTTTCTAGTCCTTGCAAATCCAGATCTTTGGCAAATGGCTCGAAGAAGTAAGTGGGGAATTCAAATTGCTGGGCTTTAATACAGGCAGGGGTGGTGGGTTTGAGAAAGGGAAGGACAGGAGGGTTTTTATTTCGTGTTGAATTTTTTTTTTTTTTTTTAATGCATTGATGAAGAGAAAGAAAAGAAACAATTAGTACATCTGCAAATGGCTATGGCCATGTCTAACCCACTGAATTAAACAGAGTTCCCTACAGGTGCAGAGATCTGGCCACATGGAATGAGATGTAGCATTGACTCAAATTTAGAATATTACTTTTTTTTTTTCTTTTTACATTTTTGTTCACTGGGTTGTTTTGGGTTTTTTTGGTTTTTTTTCATTTTCTTTGTGCTCACACCCACATCTCCTAGGAATCCTTTTTCATCTTCTAAGTTAGAATTCACTGTTACCCAGTCTTGTGAACAAAGCTCCAGTTACCTTGTTAGAAGGAGAATCTGTGTGAGCATGCATGTTCAGATCTTTCAGCATGTAAGCGAAGGTGAAGCAGGGAGACTCACATATGAAAACAGAAAATTATACTAATGATTTCTGAGAGCAATATAATTTTCTTCTGATTATCCAGTATTTTTCATTCTGATTATAGTGGTAAGAAGTTTTATTATAAGTTGAAGAGCTGAGTGGAATATGGGATATGTTTATATATAAAACAGGATTTCAAATCTGTCTGCAGAATAGAGGAAGAATTGTTCTGCTTATGATTGAGGCACTACTGCTTTTGAGGCTTTTTATTTCTATTCTTTTTTCCTAGATTTATGCCTGACTTTTATAGTTTGGAAATCTATTTTTTCTTTTCAGCTACACTTTTTAAAAAAATAATTTGTTAAAGCCTTGAAGAACTTGTGTTTTAGACATTTACAGTCCATTCAACAGAAACCAACATAAAATATTTTCTGACTATACTCTACCTAAGATGGTAAATCCAAACTAATGAGACCTTGAAAGTAAACTGTTCTGTTCTGGCTTGCTGAAGTAAAGGAGACGAATGAGCAGAACCAGGCAGGCTTTTTAGCCTGCTGAAGAAGAAGAAAGTAATCCATTTTTTTCAAGCTTTGTCATCTTGTCTGGCCGTATGGTAAACCAGGCTTGCTGAAAGGCTCATGCTTCCTTTGCTTTCTCAAGTGGATAGGTGTCTGGAAAAGAAATGTGCGGCTTTAAAAAAAAACACCAAAAAAACAGTGCTCCATTGATGATATTAATGAAGAGGGAGAAAAAAAGGCTAGTCGTACCAAATACACCAACTTCCAGAGGTATTACTAAAATTTAGAAATAGCAACAAGCATAGTGCTTAAGTACTATGCTGTTTCCATTTGATTTCTTCTGGTGTTGTAATGGAGAATATCTGTATCTCCTTCAACATTTTACCAATTTGACAGTATGATCGAGTAGTGTGGGAATGTGCAGGGCCAGATGCAGATTTTTCTTCTGAGCACAGTCCCAGTATAATAGTTTGCAATTTGTAAATATCTTTTCTACCCAACACATCACAGACATGTTTTTTTTTCAGACAAGAGGTTTGTGTTTCAAATCTGTATTTTAATTTAAATGCAGTAAGATTGAATGTCTTGGAGAGAGCAGAAACATTTTATCCTTCTCTGATTGAGAAGGGGAGAAAGGAAAGCTTATTATTTAATCAGACATATTTTTAGCAGGCTTCCATAATTGGCATGAGACCCTCAATCTAAGTACTTGTTTTATAATGGAGATGAGCTGATCCTTTCATGTTCACTGGTTAGCTGGAACACAATTTCAGTTCACACAAAGCTTTGATACCCTCTCCTTTAGGGGCTAGTGCCTAAACAAGGTCCGGGTCTCTAATATTATCAGTTCTTATAAGAAATTACATGCTTATTTATTGTAATAATTGCACTGCACTATATAATTCCACTCTTCTGGTTTTAATTTTTAAATCAATTTTATTTCTCTGTTTTAGTGTAGAATCATTAATTTAGTTGAATTTAATTAATTTAATTTAATTTAGTTTAATTTATAAATCTTGATATATGTCTACCTTGGTGCTGCTTCTCCACAATTGCTATTCTGTGTAGATCCAATTAATCCTCTAATAATTTGGTGTAAAGGTACCCAGGCTGCTGCCCCAGTCCAAAGTAGTGCATCCATATGAGCTCACTCCAGTGCCTGGGGTAATCAGAAGCAAGGCTTAGTAGCTTGTGCTCAGTACTGCAGTGAGGTACTTAAACTGATCCCAAATGCAAAGTACTGCTTGCACATTTGGCATTGTGACGAGTTTTAGAAATACACTGGCTCCCTCAAACAGCTTTTTTTTTCACTGTTTGTGCCACAGCCCTGTGTAATGTAGAAATGATCAAAGCTAGTTCAGACAATTGTTGCCTATTGAGAACATTCACCTCCATTTTAATATTTAATTCAAGAGCATGTAAATATGAAAAGCTTCACAGTTGTGGTCCAGAATAACTGGGGTTTTTTTATTGAGAATCTGAGCTGTACTCTGCCAGAAAAACATAATATGCATTTAAAGGATTAATTTTTTAGACTGTAAACCAGAAGTTCTTCAGGAAAGTGTCGTTTCTTGATGCCTAGCTGAAATAAGTGAAGCCCATGGCTGTGTGTTCATTGTGCATTCCTAATAAGAAGCTCCATATTCACTGTCAGACTTAATTAACATGGTTTGAGAAGTGTCTTACAGGTTAGTTTTGAATCAGTGTTCATCTGTCAGCTACTACAGTTGTCTCCTGCTTGCTTCTCAACCTTTTAATCAAAACCAGCTCAGGCAGAGTAATCAGATACTACTGTGGGTGATAGTGACACAGGAAACCCTTCCAAACTTTAAGCCTTCTCAGCTGCTTCAGCAAAGAGAAAGTGAAACATCTGCACCTCCCTTGGGTATCTGAGACGTTGGAGAAGAGGCTCTTGGACTTCAGTACAGCAATGAATAAAACAGAAGCAGTGGGAGTTACTAGTGCATAGGGCTTTCTAGTTTTGTGGATGTTTTTTGTTGGTTTTGGCAGGTTTGGTTTTTTTTAATAAAATGTCACCAAATATTACTCCAGTTCTCTATGTGGACTGTCACCTTGTTTCTCATTGAACAGCCCCTTTTACTTTGAGCCACTGATTCTACCTAGGTATGAGGTTGATAACTGGACAATTGTGTGTCCAACTTCAGCAAATATTTGTCAGTATTATTTTATCAGGCTTAATGTTTCTTAATGTCCTCAACAAGGCTTTTTGTCTCAGCTTCCTAATACTGCCTGGTGGGAGACTGACCCAAATAATTATTTTGAACTATTTGATGTTTGCTGTCTTCTCTGATAGCTCAGAATTCTTAAGTGGTGAATCATCCTCTTTGCTTTGAGATTTGATATGTAGTCATCTCATTTGGGGGCAGGGGCAGGGGGCAGTATTTAGATTTTCAATTAGGGGAAAAAAGTTATAGTACAGATCATAGGGCAAAAATACTTTCAGCCAGATCTGTGTGCTTTAATTTAAAGTAATGCACCAGAAGTAATAAAAGATTAAATGGGCATAAACTTTAATGTCAGATTTAGTGGTCATTAAGAATTTTCAGGTGTTCTGTAATCGTTAATTCATTCTTGGGTCATTAAAAAAAAATGGAGTTGTTTAATTTTAAGTTGGAACGAAACTTAATAATTATTTTGTTATTTGCAAAACTTATATGCGTGTCTGTGTGTCAGAGGTGCTATTAAGCATTTTCAAATATAACCACTTTTACAAAGCAGAGTCACTCATGTATTTAAAAGTTTTTTCACAAGTAAAAAAGTGTCACTGAAACATCTGCATCAAGAGCACTGTACAAACTATGGATTTCTGTCTGCCTGAGAGCAGACTCCCACTTCCCTCACTCCCACAAGCCCTGGTATGACGCAGTGATATGTCAATTTTATTTTTTTTTCCTGAAGATTTTGCAAATGACCTTTATGTGAAAATATCAAGGTAAACTTACTGAGGACTGATGTAACTGTTCATATTACTCTGGTTTTGAATAATGTCTTGACAAAACATCTTTACCAGGAGTTCCTCTGGGCTTCTCTTGCGTTGTATTTTCTAGCTCTTGAAGGGTAAATAAGTTAACTGAATATTCAATGTAATCAGCTGGGTGTTCTATTCAGGTAATCATTCGATCAGTACAGCCACATAGGTATTTTGGAAGATGTGTTTATTATAAGAGAATGTACAGTAAAGAGATGATCAAACAATATTTTTTTGAGCAGATGCACAAAAGGAGTTTTTATCAGGTACAGACATTTCATAGTATATTGTTCTTTAGGAATCCAGTGTACCTCTTGAGTGCTCTGAGCTGAAATATGAGACCTGAATTCAGAGGTAAGATACCTGGGCTTTCAAGACTTAAATAACTAATTCAGTTTTAGTGTAGGGATTTAATAGATTTTTATAATGCATTGATCTGAACATTAAGTTGTACCCACACACACACAAAAATCCCTTTCTTCCATGTTTAAAGTAAATTTTAATGAGGAAGAACTTGTGAAGGTACAGCAGTGTTGCTTAGATTCTAATATTTTGTGTTTTCAGACAGGTAATCCACAGTAGCTAGAACATACCCATAGATTTGGTATTCAGAAAAACCTGTGTTTTTTCATTATATGATGCAGCCACAGTGTCTTGGAGATGGAAATAGTCACACAGCTGCCAAAAAATCCCAACTTTGAGTGAAACAACACTTGTGTTTGATTTCAGTGTGTCTCTTGGAATTTCTGTAAACTTTAGGAATCATATTTTTAAAGTGTCATTATTTAAAATTTCCGTCTTGTTTTGAGTTTGTTCTTCAAAAAAACATACACATGGTATGATCCATGTGTATGTGTGTGTGTATATATATATATATATATATATATGAGTATCCTTATTGATCTTTGTAGTTACAAATGGAAAATATTCATACCTTAATAGAAACTAAAAACAGTCTTTATTGAGTTATGTTGTGAATGTGGACACCAGGCTGCAGAAATGATTGATGGTTTTCTTATTACATGTAATAGCCTAACAGGATTTCCCAAAACCTTTTTTCACACACTTAAAAATTACTAGAGCATTTCCTTAAAATAAAGAGCAGATAGTATAACCCTAAACTGCTGCTTCAGAGACATTGTCCTAAATGTTGCTTTAAAAAATAGGTGTGGAATTTAAGAACTTTTAAAAATCTTATTTTTATAAATAAGCACTGTAGTTTGCAGTTGTATATAGACTGATGCATGTTGTATTTATTTTTATTGGGGCTTCTTTAACAAACTTTCCAACACAGACATTGGGAGTAAATTTATTAATAATGAGTTACAATTCTATTATATTTTTTTGTTTCTGTCTAAAAATTACCTGCGGGTGTATTGAGAAACAGTCACAGATTTCACCATCTGTTTTATGGTGAAAAAGCCTGTACTGCTGCCTTTTCCTGTTAAGGTCCCTGCCAGTTGTCACTATTGCTTCCTTGCCCTCTACTTTACTGGGGTGAACTCTCCAGCTCACCCATGATGTTGTGCATCCTCGCTGATGTGCCTGCTTCAGCTGCATTGTAGTGTTGTTGTTCAGGAGTGAAACCCTTAAATGCCATGGCTACTGGATTCTTGGCAGTGGCTGCTCCACCCAGCAGACCTGCTGCTTCTGGCAAGCTTTGCTTTACAGCGTGCCATGTAGCCATGCCCTCAGAGCCCTGCATCCCTCGTGGGGGACCTGCTTTCCTTCTACACCAAGGTGCTTCTCTGCTCCTCCATGCAATTGAGATCCTGGGAAGAAGAGTTTGAGAGAGGACTGTTTAAGCTGAGTACCATCTGTTGAAGAGGTATATTCATGCTGTATGCTATTATCACTGTAATTGAGGAATATACTATTACTGTGTTGTGGGTAGCACCCTCCTGTTATTTCTTCCCTACCCCTCCTTTTTCTCAGGCTTGCTAATCCTCAGGAGTGGAATTATTCATGGTCAATGTACTTATTCCTGTATCACCCCAGTAATTTACTACAACTTCTCTGTTCCTTGTTCCCCTTTGATTGGCCTCTCCATGTAGTCATATAGTGCATAACACAAAGATGGATTCTATGGCATTCTCTGCTGGGGAAAATCAACACATAGAGCAGGCTCACTGCCAAGGTGCTCATAATTAAACTGTTGCTCTGGACAGGATTACATCAATGCTTCTATCAATCGTTTGCTGCAGTTTTGTGGCTATTTGTATTTGTTTTTTGTTTTGGTTTTTTTTAGGTTTTAGGTTTTATCATCCTTTTACTTAGTTTTCATTTGAAGTGTTGCAACATATAGAGGGAGATATAAATAAAAATAATTCTTGGAAGATGTAGGAAGAAAAAAGATAAACCAGTTCTATCATTCAGAGACTGGGTTTGAAGCCAATATCTTTGTGAGCTGTTCATGATATTTCAGCTATTAGAAATGGGCAGATGCAGTCATTTCCATTCAGTGGTCGTCATACTGTTGTGACCCTAAGAGTCTGATGCAAAACTGCCATGATGTCATAACAGTCTGTATGTCCAGAGTGTTAGAAGTTTACCTTAAAATGCTGCAAGTTCAATAAAGCAGCAGGTGTAGTAGAAAAACAGCAGCAAAGCAGTTAAACCTTGCATTTTTCTTCTCTCCCACATCCCTTCTGATTCCTGTGCAGTAAGCTGTGAGATGCACTAAGGACAGAGTAGCATGAACTCCACTGATGGATTGGAACAGAGCTTGCTTGCTTGTGCTTCACCCGATACAGTATCATTGCTACTGTTGTCCCATATGACAATGATCTTTGGCAGTAAATTCCCTTTGGTGGCACTCAGTGTTTGATGTTGGAGCTAACTTGTGTGCAGTAGAGAGGTGCAGGATTGCAGCCAAAATAAGGTAGTCAGAGTGGTAACAAATGATATTGAGTGCAGCTGAGATCGCTGTAAAGAGATAAACAGTGTGGTGTCACAAAATTGTCTCCCAGTTGACAAAGCGATCTATATTTTATGGATTGCCTTAAAAATTGAAGGATGGAGTCAATTATAGCCAATTATGATACTACATTTATTGGAGTAGTTTTTATATTCTTTGGGGAGAGATGAGGAAATGTTCAAGTCAGTCAGAAAAAGCTTTCGCATTTGCTTCCCTGTTCTATCTAAACAGGGGTTTTTTTTTCCCATTTCTTCAGGTGAAAACTATGTATGAAAGCTGGGACTGTATTATCTTTAGGAAAAAGGTCTCAGTTCTTAAGTTATTTTCTCTTCTTCATGTTGCACAGAAAATTATGATAGATAACATGGCAAATAGAAGAAGAAAATCGAATATCAGCTCCCCCCAGTTATGTTTGCATTTACTATAAAGGAATTGTAAAGACAGCCTGGTCATGGCAAACAAAGCCTGCTTAGTGCATGGTGACATGTTGAATTTGGCTTGTTTCTTTCCCAAAAAGGAGCTTACATGTCGCTGAAGAAACGCCAAGTAAATACTGCATATTTTTGTCTTCAGTCTGTTGAAGCGAAAAAAAAGGACTGAGACCATGAAACAGTTTGCTGTGACCCACAGTTGCTTTTTAGTGAATAGATGTAAAATGGGATAAAAAAAGAAGTGTATTGAAGATGGACAGACAGATACGCATGTTCTTAAGAGATCTGAGAGGTTGCCTAAGTGGCTGAGAGGCAAGCATTATTTAATGGCATTTACTCTGTCATTTAGATTATCTCGTGCCTCTGGATTCCCAAGAATTGTTCTGGGGAGCTGTGCATCCCGTCCATCTCGTGCTGTAGTACTGACAGTGAGCAGCAGTTTCCCCTCCCTGGCAAAGCATGCTCTTGGTAATTAGTGGAAGATTCTGATGTATAGGTAAAGGCGCATTGAGAGATGAAAGCCAACAATAAACATGTTGCTTGAGTAATATTTCAAAGTGTTATCCTCCTCCTGTGTTCAGGATTTCATTCACTTGCTAACTTCAGAGGGTGACCTAGTACATGTGCCAATGACAAAAGCTACTTGTAACAATTCAGATCATGCTTTCTGCTTTATGAAATGGGATTGTAAAAATCCTCTCAAAAATGACATCTGAAATAGCATTAAAACACAATTTCCCTTTGATAAGGTTTTAAGGCACTCTTCTGAAAAGTGACACTGCTTTGAGTAGCTCTATGTCAGCATTATGCAATGTGTTGCACATAAGTGACATTAATCCATTAGAGGTGTGAGGGTCACTTATTTTTCTCATAAAATCATTAAATACCATTATTGATTTCTGTTCAATCAAGCTGCATTCTGCTCAAATAGAGCGATCTCTAGACATGCTAATAGAGCTGTTTCTAATAATGTTTATAAGCCACAGTTTTAATGACAGATATTGCTCTCAAAATAAATTATCATGCCTAAGTAAAACACAGAGGAGCTTAGGGAAGCAATAATATTGTGCTGTTTGCAAATTACCTGAGCTTACTTTATTGCAAAAAAGATGATTTTGTGACACAGATATTCTAAAATAATTAATTAACCATCATTAGAACATTCTTAACTTTTTCTAATTGTACAAAATTATTTTATATATGTTTGGACTTCTTCTGTTGCATGATGATAAAAGTAGCTCTTAAAAATCAAATGCAAACCTGGAAATCCTCCCATAGTAAATACAAAATTTGTAGTAATAGATTTTATGCTGAAGGCTGTTTAAGACTTGGATCATAACAAACGCTGTACGCTGGGATGGCATGTACTTTCTGTATTACTAGATTATTTTGTCGTGTGAAGCAATGCTGAGTGTAAGAAAAGCTAATAGATCAAATATGAGTACCTTTCTTCATTTTTTTCACAATGGAACTGATCTCTTAGGAGGAAGTACATGAGACTCAAATCTAACAGCTGCATTTTAGTGATGTATGAATGTGTACTAGACAAAGAAAAAAAAATTAAAGTGAGTCATTTTTTTGTCCTTCTTACTTGGATGCCATTCTAATGACTTTATCTTGACAGCCTGAGCTTGTTTCCTTTCCTTTAGAGATAACTTCAGCTGTGTTTTCTATATGATGGAAGACTTGTGATAGTCTTGTTAATTTTTGCTGTTATCTGATATTGTAGGTGTTGCTTTTTACCACACCTCTTCTTGGCTTTTCCCTTTGGATGCAAACAGTTCCTCAGAGTAAATTGCCACCTTTACCCTGAGCATAGCAAAAGCAGACTGGTATGTTTATGTCTGCAGCTGAAACATGAAGTTTTTGCTTCTGAGCAGTGAATTGCATCCTGCTGAGGAATTACTGTTTGGGTTTTTGAGTTCCTTCACTAGGAGCCTTAAGGCGCTCTGACAGGTCTTGTCGAATAGTGTTGGTCATTCTCGTCTCAGACACCAAATGGTGCCAAGTACTGGCAAGTTTCTTGCATTGTGTCTGGAGAAGCTGTTGTTCACTCAGCATTTTCTTCATAGGATGCCTGCCTGATTTCATTGAAGGAAACCTGAGCAAGGCTGTGTTATTAATGAATTATGACAAGCCTTTTGCCTGTCAGGCAGAGAGGTTCCTGCTATCTCCTTTTAAGACAAAAACATAATGGAAGATGCTCAGCTGGGCAAGCTCTCTGATGATACCACTTAAGTGCTCATCCCGGGCTGATGCGAATACGCAGAGAGCCGTGAAGCTGCAAGTGGCAGCGTTTAATACCATCCTCCCTCATAATGCCTGAATAATTTTCCGGAGAGCGATCGCCGCAGCTGCCGTGGACGTGGTTATTTGTTTATTTTTCACCTTGTCCTGGCGGATTGCTGACCGAGCTAATCTGCTGCACGCGTGGAGCTGGCGGCGGGGAGGACGCGGCGACGTTTCCTTGCTGGCAGCGCCCGCGCTCTCCGGAGCGCGGCGGGATCGGCAGCCCGAGCCCGAGACAGGCTCCCGGAGCCCGGCGCGCTTCCATGGGCTGCTCCCGGGGCCGCTCTGCGAGGGGAGCTGCGCAATGCTGGCCAAGGATGGCAAGGAGGCAGTGAGGGAGCCGGCTTATGTTTTTCTTAATGGATGTTTGTGAGCAGGAAGGAGATGGCGTGGGCTGTCGGGGTGAGTTATGGAGCGCGTTCTGCGATCTCCCTCCGGTCGGGCGGCTCATGATGTTAAACAGTGCAGCTTCTAAAGCACCGTAGCTCTCCTTTATGTGCCTTGGCCTTCATTTGCTGAAATGCTTGAAGTTCACAGTGCTCAAGTGATTTTGGAAACGGGATGTAATTATAAAGGTTTCTTATGCTTACCAACAGCTTTTTTGAACCAGTGTAATTATCATTAGTTGTGGATACTGTAAATTGAATATCCCCTCCCTAATTACGTTCAACTCAAGGGTTGGCTGCTTAAGCAGCCAAATAAGAAAAGTTCACCTGTTACTATAAATAGCAAATTGTTCTTTTAGTTCTGCTGACCTTTAAAGCTAAGTGCTTTTCACGATGTTGTCAGGTGTACATTATGAAGATAGCTTGTAATTAGACCTGTAATGAGGAATTCTGTTAGAATGGCTTTCTGTAAACTGCATTTATTCAGTGTTTTCTAACCGCATGACAGAATTAAAGTTGCAGGGTGCTTTAGGACTTTTAAAGGGCTGGCTGCTGTTTGGCACCTCACCTGTTCTGCCCGTGATCTGTAGCTGCTCAGTGCTACTGCCGGTGCTCCAACGCAGCAGCTGTAGCTGCAGCAACTTAGCCCTGCCCTTTGAAAACAACGAGTGGTCAACAGAATGATTTATCTAGTGATCCAAGGGTTTCTGTGATTAATTAATGTTTCTGCTGTCACTTCAGCTGACAGATAGTGACTTAATTTGTTGCGGGCAGCAGAAGAGAGAGCGAGAGAGAAAAGTGGTGGTTGCCTGATTCTGGTTTTCTTTGGTTAACTGATGTAACTGCAGTCTTGCTGAAATGTCGTCTCATCTGATACATGGACACGGAGCTAGAGAGTTGATCTGCCTGCCTTGAGTTCAGTCTGCATCCTCTCACGGCTTCATCAGTTCTGTGCCTTGCCTTAAGGATGCTGAAGGCATTTCTGTGAGAGGTTTGATTGACTCTCATTTACTTGTGATGACCAAAAATTTTAGTGCATTGCTACCAGCTAATATTTACTTCACTTTCTTCATTCTGCGTTAATTAAAATCATACTGTTTATACCCATGGAAGCTTTTTTGTTAGTTGAGATAACTAATGGAGCTCATCGTGCTGAATGTCCTTCATGATCTTTCTTTAAAACAGGCTTAGACAGCACAAATTGAAAAGTGTCTTTGAAAAAGAAAGAAACTTCAATTACTTTAAGAGTAGAAAATTACAGCTGTAGGAAAAGAATTTTTAAAAAACTTATTTCATAGTGTTACACTATAACATTTGAATGGAAATAATCCCTTAGGGATTTTTAACGAAACGTAGAGCTCAGACAAAGGCAAAAAATAATGTGCAACTTGCTCTGTTTTAAATGTCTTATTAGTCCATCTGCAGCAACTCTTAGCTAACAGCTTAAACTAATTAAATTCCCCACATAGCTTTATTTCTTGTTGAAAAATACTCATTTTCATATCTGATACGTTTATGAGTTTAAAATTAAATAATAGCTAATTATTCCAATGCCACTTTTTCTCCCAATGTGTTCTCTTTTTTTCTGTATTTGTTTTATTATATGATAGGCAAAACTACTGTAAAGGTTGGTTAAAGGTTGGTGAGAGTATATTTCTCCTATACACAAGAGTGGGAATATGTGAAGTAAACAGACAGTATTTTATGCAAATAAGTATACTCTAGGTAGCCACTACTGATAGACGGAGTTTGTCTGATGTGTAACAGTTCAAATGAAAACCAGAACATTCTCATGGCTCATGAAATGAGACAAAGATACAAGTAATGCCAGTTCATTAGCACATAGATAAACCCTTTCTCATAAAAGCAAGAATTAGATGTTGTAGTAGAGATGTGTAGAGATTAGCTAGAAATCTGAAGGCCTAGACTTCTTTTAGTTGTTCCCTGTTAGAGAACCTGAGTAGGTAAAAGTGATTTTCTGTTGTCAAGAGCCAAAAGACTGGTTCCAGCAGCATCTCGAGCAGACTTATCTGATAGGGAAGAAAATGAGGAAAAGAGAGCAGAGAGTAACACAAAGCTTTGAAGATTTTTAGTTTGAATTGTTTTTACTTACCCTTTTGTAAGGGTAAGTAAAACTTGTGCTAACCCTTAAGGCTTAAAACTTTGTCGCTTCAAGATGACATGACAAAATGATTTTTAGTTGGCTGTATACTGCTGGAGTAAAGGCAAATCTTCAAACTTGTCTTTTCACAGGGATTTCAAGTACTGGGTAAAGCTCCTGCACTTAGCAGTAGCTAAGCTTTTGATGTATAGCAATGCCTTATTATAGAGCTCATTGGCTCTATGTGTGTAATTTGTCAGCCTCTTTTTTTGAATGGTTTATCTGCAAGTATGTAGAAGACCCTGTCTCCTTGAGTTTTGGATGCAGTCTCAGAGAGCTCTTGTGAAACTGACATGCGGGCAGTGTTAAAACTGCTGTCTTCATACCCCTAATTACAAGACACTGTTCTGTTTTTAGATGCTTCCTGGTTTGCTCCAATCTTTGTAAAAATAAATACAAAATACTCAGGGATGAAGAATGTCCCTGAAACATATAACTGGAAGAAGAGACAGCGTATGAACTGAGTGACATTACAAAGTGGCATAATTGTGTTCTCTGTTTTGCTTCCTGTTCAGCTCCTAACAATACCTAATATTTGGGCTGCTTTCTTTTGGCAGCTGAGCACTGAGCTGACATTTTGATGGCACTATTTATTGTAACCTCAAGGTCTCACTCCTGAGCAATAATGTTCAGCTCAGAGCCCATCACTGTACATGTGAAGTTAAGGTTATATTTTCCCATGTGCATCACTCTACACTTATCCACACTGAATTTAATTTACCATTCCATTGTCTAGTCACTCAATTTCATAAGGTCCTGTGATTCTTCACCACTTGCCCTCATCCTTACTGCCATGAATAAATAGGTATTATCTGCAAACTTGGTTGCATGAGTGCTCAGCTACCTTTCCAGGTCACTTACGGGTATGGGAAGAGGAGCAGATCCCAGTGCAGATCCCTGTGGTATTCCACTGGTAGGCTTCCTTCACTATGCAGTTTTTGACCATTTACCCCCAATTTCTGGTTATGTCTCTTAACCAGTCATGTTGCTGTGCAGAGACCTCTGTTTTGCCATGGGCGCTTAGTTTCTTTAAAAGCTTTTTTGAAATTGATTGACTGGATCACTGGTTTCACATGTTTGTTTTAGCTATTCAAAGAACTGGGTTAATTTTGTACGACTTCACTTAATGAAAACTTAAATTTGATTCCTCTTAGACCCCACCTAGGGCCCACTTAGTCTTTTTGCTATTATAGTTTCTATTAACTTTACTAGCGTATAGATGTCAGGTTTGCAGGTTGCCATGCCCCTGGAGCTTCTCTGGAACCTGTATTAGGATTTGGCAGCACATTAACCATTGGAGACCTCAAGTAGCAAGGCGCTCTGGAGAAGGATGATCATTAGTAATTCAGTTATTCTCCCTTTTCAGTTTGCACTCTCAGGTGAACGCTGTCTAGCGACAGCCGTTTCTTACTTCATTCACAGAAAAATTTGGTGGGGTGTTTTCCCATACTTCTGTAACACCCACCATAACAGAGTTCCTTGTTCCCACTAACATAATAACAATAATTTTAACCATAAATTAAAAACAGATCAGTTGTTAAAAACAGGATTTTAAAAAATGCAAGTGCTCTGCTCTTACTTGCAAGTAACATACTATTCTGTTTTGCTTTGTTTCATTTTGTATATTTTCATTTCCCTTACTTGTGTTCAAAAGAATAATGCAAACAAATGAAGAAAAAGCAAGATTTCATTTACAGGGAATATTCTTTTTTAAATCCTGGAAATTTATAGAGTTGTTATTTCAGTTACATAAATCTGAGATGGTCCTCTAAAGAGGAAGCAGTGTTTTTAATTTGGCAATTACTTTTTATTGAAAACACATATGGCCTCTATCAGTAATTATAAATCTTAAATTACATTAGACAAATTTTAGCTTGTGGGTAATAAATGCATGACAGCACCATGTGTGGTTTCTGAGTGAAGCTTTTGTCACATTTCATTTTGGGGGGGATATTCATTTGACATTCCTCGTTACACAGCTCCTATTCAAAGCTGAATTTAAAAAGTGACTGAAGGATACTTTTGGGGTCACAATCTACCATTTCTTTGGACAAAGCTGTTTCAGTGTTTGTATTATACATCCAGATTTTAGGAATTTTGAAATGAGTTTTAGTCACACCATGCTTAAGTTTTGAATCCATCAAGTTTCTGAGCTCATAACTCCCTTAAGTGGAGTTCTCACTCTGCGAGGCAGAAGAATATTGCAGGTGAAATCCTTGACAGCAGGTCCTTTTGCTTCTTGAAAGCAAAGAGCAGTAAGGCTTCTCAGGTATCTGCAGAAGCGTAGCCATTATTTTACTGCGGAGCTCTGCTGAGGACAGCTCTGTCCCATTCAGTCCGTAGAGGTAGAGCAAGAGATTGTTCTTGTGTTTTTATCTTACGGAAATGGGCTTTGTGGTCCTTTACAGAATCCCATCTGATGGAAAAACTGGCAGTTCTGATCCTCCAGCTTCACTCTCCTCTGTGTTTCACATCCTGACAGTCCTCAGTGGGAGAAATGACTGATTCCCTTTTTCTTCTGCCATGGGCGTTCAGGGGCTTGGGATCTGATTCATCACAGACATGCCACTCAAGCTGATACTTCCGTTATGATCGCATTGGAGGAATAAGAAAAGAGTGCTGTTCTAACTGGGATTACAGCATTTTTCCAGTTATGCATAAAGAGTTTGCCAGTTATAGGAAGAAAAAGGTTTTGTATTGGCATGTTTTCAGTTTGTAAAGGTGAAAGTACGTGAGGTGAAGATAAAGAAAAACAGGGCAAAAATCACTCGGTAATGAGGTAAAATGAATTACAAATAATACATGGAACTAGCATGATGTGCATTTAATTTAAACAGTTTGGTGGGCAAAGATTAAATTAAAATTTACCTGTAGAATTGAGAATTGTTCATGTGGAACTCACATAGCACTGCTTGATAGTTATTTTGTTCCTGCTCTTTCACATTTGAAAATTACTGTGAAGAGACCAGAAAACTGAAGTATCGTCATAATTCTTCACTAGTACAGGAAAATAGCATGTAAAAGAACTGCTAATTCTAGTCCAACCCCAAGGTACATGCACTTTAGAGAATTACAGGTTTCCCCACTGTATTCATAATGTCTAGGGAAATCCTTTCTGTTTTGCCTTCTGAAAGCTCTCTTTCGCAAAGTATTTTGGTAGTATCCCAAACAGGGCAGGGAACAAGTTGGATATCAGCACTCCAGTTTGAATGGACATTGGCAAGACCCTGCTTTGTATTGAGGAAAAAATCCTTCACAGGTCTGAATGACAAAGCTTTGAGACCTTTCACCTTAGTTTGTGCTTTTAGGCAGCATCACCTGCCAGGATTACAGAGCCATATTACAGCCATGTAAAATCTAGTTCATTATAGGGATCTTGAGCATTGGTCTCCTAAGGACTAAAATCTATATAAAATGAATTCGAAAAAGTGTAGGAGAGAAATTGTTTAATGAGAGGATTTTAAAAGTTTGCTTCACACAAAATAGATATAGAAGAAGACACAAAGTACTTTAAAAAAAACCAAAACAAAACAACAAGCAGAAAAAAAAACCAAAACAAAACAATTTAAAAAGCAAACCAACCCAGAAAAGTGGAAGTTTCAGTATGGATGATAAGAGGCATTTTGTAGAATATGGTCTGGTCTTTGGGAGATTTCTGAGAATATGCCAGGGACAGGGCATGAGCTGTAAATTTGTGCATACCAGCAACTCATGACAGTTGATTTAGTGCTAACATTGCCTTCTTTGTACTTGGCATATCCAACTGTGTATATTCATACATAGTTTTCACACCTGCACAATCCTCATGTTGACCTTTAGACCTGATAACAGGCTTGATGTTTTCTGGCCACAAATTGGCCATTTCTACTTCCTTTCTAAGTATATAATTACAATGACTATAGCAGTAATAATGAGACATTGAGATGGAAGTGCTCTTGGAGTTTCTGTAGTGAGTAAGAGACCTCAGGATGATCTCTGGTTGGTCTATTTTCAAAAATCCTATGGAGAGAGCAGCTACAGAATGCACAGATAAACTGGGAGTGACTGTAAAATTATTTCAGTAGGTGACTTAAAATCCAGATAATTTATGTAGGGATTTTTTTCTGAGTATTCTTTCAGGGAGTTTAGGGAGGCACAGCTCATAGCCTATGTGACAGGAAGATTTGCAGCCCTGTGGTTTATTTGGTCTGTTGTCTGCTGCCCTTCAAGGCCTGGCTGAAGTCTTTTGATGATTGGCCTCCTTTCCTCAAGCTCCCACGTCTTCAGTGTACAACAGCAGGCTAGCCTAGCTTGCAGCCAGCACGCTTTCTGCTCCAGAAAGGCTTTTGGTGAGGAGGGTAACCAAGGCCAAGTAGTGTGAATTATTCTTCAGTCATAGTCTACTCCCAGCTGTCCTCTTTCCTGGCAGCGAGGGAGCATGCAGGGACTGTGTTCAGCACAAACCCAGAAATAATGTGCATGCAGAGTAGCCATTAAATCCAGCTTTTCTGGAGCCACCCTATTTGGCTGGATGTTTACAGCTTGCAGACAGTGCTGCTCCTGCTGTGGTGTGGGGCTGAACCCCACTGTGGTAGCTGACATGGCTTGATGTGTGTGTTGCCAAATGTACCATCATTTCACTGGTGACACTGAGAATAATTTCTGAATTTCACTGGTGTAGGCGCTGTCTACTTAAAATGTAGACTGGAGGAACAACTAGCAGATTTCTCCTTTTTGCCTGTTTATTTTAGGTCTTAATAGACTTAAGTATTTCAGGACTCTGTAGTAAAATAAATGCCTGAGGGAGTCTGAAATGTTCACACATAACTAGGGCTGGCAGGAGAACAAGAATTCAGTGTCATGAAAAATTTAGCAGGCTTGGCACTCATTTTGATGAGGAACTAAACACAGCTCTTCAGAGATTTTAATGAAAAAAAGAGGGAGAACAAGTTGCTCTGCTATTAGCTGCAGGCTCATTAGCTGGTGTACTCACCTGGAAGGTAGGAGACCCAGACTTAAACCTCCGGCCTGAATCAAGCAAAACACTCAAGTGTCTTTTCTATGGTTAGCTGCTGTCTCTGCTGGTTTGTCACCCTCACGTGGCCCCAAAGTTGGGAATACCCATGAGATGCCTCTTCAGTAGCAGGTGGGAATAAAGGTAGTCCTGGGTGTCTTCTGGTGTTGAAGAGTCTGCAGTTTGTATTGGTGAGTGGTTGTGGGATAGTTCATGAGAACTGCCCAACTGTCTCTACTCGCCCATTGTTTTTTAAACATGTCTTGAGTTTGCTTCCATGAAAAGTAAGCAATGACATTACGAGTATTACCTGTGTCTTTGTGTTATCCCATGTACGTGTCCCAAAATGTTGTAAGTAATTTCATTTATTTTAGTATGCTAGTAATTTACATTAATTGGCATAATTCATTGACTAGTGCTACAGTCAACATGCCAACATGTTCTTGTCTTGATGATTTTTTTAGTAGAAATGCAGTGGAATAAATGAGTGAATTTGTAACAGAAACATGTCTGAAACTTTTTAATTGTGATGTGAGGGAAAATAAAGAGTGTCCATTAAGTAAATAAAAGACTAAGGAAAGATAAGAGGGAAGCCTTGTCTCTAAGAGGTCACAGGTACAGGTGGCACTGCCTCAACTTCACATATGTGGTGCAGTTCTCAGAGGTTTGTTGCCTGCTGGATTTGCAGCAATCAGTTAATAACCTTGGCAGGGGATCGGAGGCATGCAAGATAAAAATACAGTATTTTGCAAAGCAAGCAGGAGAGAGAACGTGCATTTCTGCCCTCAAACTGGGATCCTGGTAAAAGATGCCTCAAGTAAGAAGATAATTTGATGCACTCTGTTCAGTAACTTTACATTCAACTCACATGACAGCCCCTCTTTCAAGGGCTGTTTTTTGTTTTGTATTTATGGATAGCATCAATGAAGACTGTTTTGAGCTGGGGGTGGGAGGGGAAGAGATGAATGCATTTATTCCAATAGATTCTGTGAAAAGAGACTGTGACCATAAAAAGATCAAAAAAGCAGTTGAGCATTATTGTTTATAATGAATTTTTTTTTCTGCTTTTTCTGGTAATGAGGCATTTTCATAAATGTATTTTCCTTCCAAATGGATATGTTATAATTCCCATGGAGCAGCCACAGTAACATATCATATTGCATGTTTGGATTTTTTCTTTCAAATGGAATGATGTATGAGTCACTTATGCCTAAAACATAGTAAAACTTATTATGCTATCGTTCATACCACATCTTCTGAAGTAAATAGATCCAAAAAGACACTTGCAGTGGAAGTTGGATTCCTGAGAGTTTGCACAGGCTGATAAATGTTAGGGGCTGATGCATCATTTTCATTCAGAAGAAATTTGTGTATGGTTCTTAATATCACTGCCAGTTCACCTTAACACACATAATCTTAACATCAGCGTGGCAGAGGGCTTTGTATTAAACTGCATTGATTAAAAGCCTCCTCTAGTCACAGGATCTGACTTCAAAGTATCCTGTGATTTGTTTTCTGCTTGTACATTTAAAGATTCTGACCAAGAATTGACTTTACAGGCTGTAACTGCTTTAGAAACATGCTATGAATGGTAACTGTGTCAGAAAACATGTAATGAATGAATATTTGGGCCACTACTATATCTCATAGATAAATAACAAATACAAACAAAACACAAAAAAAGGCATCCCAGATAACTGAGCAAGAGAGCTAAGACTTTTCCATTGTCTTTATCTCTTCATGTAGAAGCCATGATATTTCAAGTGTAGGAGGCTAATTTAAGTTCTGTGTAGTAACAGCAACTGCACTGGAAAACTGCATGTGTGTTAGACATTTACATGCCAAAAAAACAAAATTAATGAAATGTGGGTAAACCTGCTTTCCCTGGTTTAAGTTCTGTGTTTCTGTTTTGCTCCATGCTTATAAATTGCATTTCATAAGGTCTGATCCTTTCAGAATGAGCATATTTTAAGTGATCTGCATTATCTCCCTTGCGTAGTGCTGCATTATCAAACATCATATAAAATTACTTATTTTGTGTTGATATGAATGCAGACCAAGTCAAGCCATTAGATGGGTTTTTCAGGAGCTGCTCTCATAATTGGTAGCATTACATCTTTTTATAAAAGAGGCATTGTGTGAATACAATTGTAATCTTGGCCAAGAACATGTTAAAAAGTGTATTTTTGAGAGGGGAAAAAAAGCCAGTCAAGTGAAAAATTGTTAATGTATTTTCTTATCAGTAAGTACTTTGGTACATGTTTTGGCAGTAGAGATTCATGAAGGTTGGTGGGAGGGTGTGGACAGTCTTGGAAAGTACGTGCCATAATGTATATGGGGTATTTTAGTTTTACAGGACAGAGCTTCCAGATCAGTTGTTCTAAATGATTTCCATGTAATAACTGGTTTTTATCGGTCAGCTTTTATTGGTAATGAGGGGGGCATCATGAAAGTAGAATATGTCAACATTAATAATTTTTCAGGAACTTAGAGACTTGTACATCTTCTACTGGCAATCCTCCTGTTTAGCTGAAGAGCAGTTGTTCCAGAGTTTGCAAAGCACTCAGACAGCAATTTCCTTTCATCCCTTTTCAAAGAGAAGGATAACCTCTGCCTGCTGGCAGATATGGATAGCCCAGCTGGCGTGTCCCTGGTCCCTGGACCAAGGCCCAAGATTCTGGAAGCAGCTTGGTAAAGAGGGTTTGTTACCCTTGGCTCTGCTCAGGCATAAACAAGTATTTTTGCTGTTTTGGAATTTTACCCCAATCTTTTGGTCCTTTTCTGTTTTCTTTGAGATAAAACCTCTTCACAGTAGGTGGAACTGGTGGTGTTTACTTTACTTTGTTTTTTACTATTCTGAAGTGGTCAAGTTGGCAAAGAAATCAAAATTATGGTATTTCTGCTGGATATTGTAGCTAATATTTAATGAAACTTTATTAGAATGCCCTTTTGCTCATTAGCTCATAACTTGATGAAAAGCACTTTTGGACTGAAATTTTCTTTGTTTAGTCTGAGGCCAAAGGTATTTTTTTACCTCCATTCAGTTTTTTCTGACCAACCTAAGCTAATGTGAGGGGTTTGTATATTTCTTTAAGAACTGCTAAGTCTGTCTTCTTTTGAACTTGAATGGATAACTAACCCTATTTGAAATTTGTAGTTTTAAATTGTACATATTACTAGAGCACTTATCCAGTCCTGCCAAGTGTAAACACAGATAAAATGTTAAAAAGTTAAAAGCTATCAAATAAAGGCTTTCTGTAACTAGTCAAAATCTATTCTATTTTAGAATTATTCACAAATTTCTTACAGTGGAAAAGTGACTACAAATATGCTACTTTGTAGCACTTCACAAAATTTCATCAGCTAATACATTATTGCTTATATATTCAGGCAAAAATAGGGACTTTGTGACGTTTTCGTTTAATGCTGACTTTCCAGGGACATCTAAATACAGAATCCAGCTTTCTTTCAGTTCTCAGTAGCATATAGATTTTCTTGTTCTTGGTTTTCTCTTTCATTCCTCAATGAGGCTTTGTCCAAAATCCGGCCCCAAAATGCCACCTTTATCCCATTTCAACACTGCTGCCTTAGCAGCTTTGGTAGCGAGCTGACTTCAGTGATCATGCAGTGGGTTTTCATTTAAGCTTTCCAGTTTCTTGCCTGTGGCGGTCTATTTGTTTCTAAAGCAGAAACATTTTCTCCACATGGGCAAAACTGATAAGTTCTCTTCCAGCAGAGAAATAAATTACATACTAGATGTAATGAGACATCAATGTCCAGTAAATGTCCCGTTGCTTGTGAGAGTGGTACTGTGTGAGACAACAGTCAATAATTTTCTGGTAATTCTCTAATTCCTCCCCTCCCCAAAATTCCTTTGTTAAGGAATTACATTTAATGTAGCAGAAAAAAAAGCCCTAACAAGAAATAGAACTTCGAAGTGCTGCAGGAAAGGAAGGGCTTTTGATAAAGAAGCAACAAGTATCTAACAAAAATACCTGTTTCAGTGGTATTCCCTTCAGGCCCTTCCAGACTTCACCACTGCTTAGGTGAGTTTGATATTTCATTGGCAGGACCACTTTCTCCTTTCTCATTGCTAAGTGTGTGCTTTTGTAGGCATGGCGGGGTTCTTCAGTGTTATGGGAAATTTTATTGGTTTGCCTCGGTTTATTGGGAGAAGGCAGGGAGCAGCAGCATGATGTTTTAGTGCACATGGAAGGCTCTGGCCGTAGTGCTGTTTGACATTGGGCTGGTCCCTACAGAGCCGTGCTGGGAGGCACACAGAGCTCACAGGGGAGCGTGTGCCACTGTCCGGGAGTGCTTGCAGCAGGAGCTGGTGAAAATGGCAGCAGCCATTGTGTCCTTCCTTCTCCTCCTCTTCTTTTGCAATGCCGCAGCTCTGGTCTTTTGAAATAGTTACGATCCCAAAAAATGCAGCTCAAAGGGATATAAATAAGCACACTAAACTAATTGGTTAGAGCATGGTGCTGATAACACCAGGGTCATGAGTTTGATCCCCATAAGGGACATTTACTTGAGACGGGCTTGGTGATCCTTGTGGGTTCCTTCCAACACAGAATATTGTGTGATTCTTCTGAATAATAAAGAATATTATTATTTTTGTAAGGTTTATAGAACTCTTTTTCAGCAGTTTATTGTTCTTTGTTCACATCTATCAAAATCTCTTTAAATTGCTATGTTTCCTTCTGAGAAAACGAGTCATATCCCATGGTCTGCAAGCAGAAGCAATTTGATGTCATTAAGAGGTTCTCTGGATGCTTTTTTTCAAGGATGTTGTTCCCTTTATGGCAGACGGCAAGGCAGTGACTGCACTGGGAGCAAAAGTAGGCAAAACTGGTATCCCTGTCATTACTTATACTGGTTTTTCTCATATAGGACCCAGTAGAATTAAGAAAGCCCGATTTAGTTAATTAATATTTGATTTCGCTCCTCTTTGAACTGCTTCTTACAGGGATGGGAAGAATGAGTGTAGGAAATTACCTGATTCTAAAAACTGAATGATTTGTGAATCATTCCCTGAAAGTTCATTTCTTCTTTAAGAAGCCTCTCTCCCACTTCCTTCCAAAAAAACCTTCATGTTATCTTGTGTTCTTCAAGATGTATTTCCTGTCCTATTCCAAAAAGACATTTTCTGCTCC
>VWZN01010521.1:427203-442020 GCA_013396955.1 Regulus satrapa | reverse complement strand
CCCCCCCCCAGTTTAGCCCAAAGCAACTGTGAAAATACAAAGTACATCGACTACCACTGAGTGATGTTGGAAGAATGATAAACCAGAGGTGACATGGCTCAATCCATTTCACCTCTAATAATAAAAAGTCATGGATAGGAAGAACAAAGAAGCATTTCTTCAAAGGTTACTTTTATAGGTGATTACTCTTTATGAATTGCCATCTGAAAGAGTATCAGCATCCAGAAAAATTACAGTCTTTTACAAAGGTCAGGCTTGAGAGTGGAAACTTAGTAAACACTTCAGCATCATTGCTAAGTGAATATAAGACAGACTCAGACGGGCTATCCTTCCTGCATTTCTTACAGTATCTTATTTTTGATGCTTGGTTCCATTTCTGGAAATGCAGGAAAAGGAAGAAACCCTGGTGGGCTTTTTCCTGGTTTTTACTTGTGTCTGTGGTATGTTTATAGTTTGTTTGTTTGGTTTTTTAATATTAAAATCCTGGCAGGTTTTTGAGAAGGGCTGGTTTCTTTCTTACAGCACTGTGCAATGCTTAGGTTGTTTTGCGTATGAGTACAGAGAATGACTGGCTGCATGGTCCCCATTACCTGAGAGATCTCTGCTGCCCTTTCCCTCCCCCTGTGTAGTGGTCCGTGAGGCGGCAGGCCCAGGTAGTGTGCACAGCCATGTAGGACACTGACTGAGGCAGAAGTGATTGGCCATGCACGGGTGCCTTTTGCGTTGCTCAGGTGCACAGCTGTGCATGTGTGCCTGCATGTAAGAGCAACCGTGCACCTTTGTCTCTTGGCCGCGCTTGAGCAGGCACCACCTGCTGTGGTAGGAAAGGGCCGGGTTAGGGTCTGTGGCCAGCTTACACAGGACCCAGCTGGGGACTCCAGGAGCTTCCCTGCGTGTGCAGTGCAAGTGCTGCACTCCCTTGGAGACCTTCTGGCTCTGATGTGCCTGTGTGCTGGCTGCCAGGGCCTGCAAGTTGGTTGCAAGTGGCACTTGGCTGGGCCAAAACTGTAAGCGTGCGACTTGTCGATGGGTTGGTGGTTGAGCTGGTGTCTCCTTGTCCTGGCTGTGCTGTATGAGACTCCCATCACAAGGCAGAGGAGAGCAGATGCTCCAAATGGAGAGGTGACATTTTCATGTGAGAACTTCTACATCTCAAGTGAAGATAGGAGTTAATCGGAATATTTTGCAATCTGGCGTAGATGTCAGCTTGCTTCTGTCCAAAACTGCGCCCCCACCCCCCCAAAAAAGAGGAGTGTTTTCCTAAAAATACAGAGACCTCTCACTTAAAATGATTTTCTGAGTAGAAAGATTTTCACTTTCTGGAAATAGCTCTCTGTTCCCTTCAGTATTTTGCATGCCTACTTTTAATTAATATTGGGGAAATAAACTGGAAGATTGAGTTGAGATGAGTAGAGTAGCTCCTAAAAAATAAACCCTGGATGTTAGAGAGGCTTGAGGTTTTAGTTCAGCTTATGGACCTTCTGCCTAGGTGAGTGGACCTTTGCTCTACACTGGGCTCTGAATTAATAAGGTAATCCCTTTAGAAAATAATAATAGAAAAAAAAAATGTAGTGAGAAGTAAGAGCTATGCATTTTGGTTAGGATACTCTGTCAGTTAAAGCTCAGATTCTGCAATTTCTTTACAGACAAAACTCCCATTTAAAGCAAAAACGAGCACTGCCTGAACTCAGAATTGAAGACGGAGCTGTTGTGGTCATGCAGTCTGACCCCTGTAAGAACAAGGAACTCCTTTTCATTTAACAATCTGCTGAGCAGCAGCTGCTAACTTTTTGAAATAACCAAAATGCTTCAAAACATAAAGTGTTTGCTTCTGAAATGCTTGTCAGTTATAAGGCATTTTTCTTAGGAAATCTTTCTCTTTTTTAGAAGATAATTACCAGCTTTGTATTGCAGAATCTGGCTATTATGCTATACTTCCAGGAGGAGAAAAAAAAAAATTACAATATTTCAGGCCAGTATTTGTCTTGCTTTCTAATGGATTACTTTTGTTTTTCAAATCAATGTCCTTTGATTATGGTCTTGCAAAGATTTAGCTTTCACTGTACACAGAAGTAGTTGCAACTTTGTGAGTTAGAATACATGTTAATATGATACATCTGTTTTGTTTAGAAGTGCTAACTTTTCAAGGAAATATAGAAAAAGTAGATGCAATTTGTGTTTAAACTTTGCATCTGACATGAAGGCACAGTTCATCAGCACTCAGAAGGATTTGAATCTTCAAAAGTACACCTCCCAATTCATGGGTAAAAGGGTCATTATCCATTATGCTTACAAATAAAGCAAAACAAACAAATGGAGAACCCACAGTATATCACAAGCAGAATTTCTATGCATTTGAAAGCATTTATTTTTGAAAGAGTTCTTGGCATGTAGTTTCTTCTCACCATGGTGTTTTTCACTGTAGATGGATTTATAGAGTCTTATTTATATGTATATATATTTGGAATACTCTTCATGGATGTAATTCTTTGGGGAGGTCTTCACAGTAGCTACAGTGGTTATGAGTATGAGCTACTGGTATGAGTAGATAAAGAGAACCGTGTTGGTTATAAGTAATTGGTTTTTGTGTGCTATACAACAGCACTTTTTGGTAGTTTCATTTGCATGTAGAGTATTAATTAAGAGATAACTGTCACTGCAGGTTGGCTGCAGAAGGCTGCAGGATCCAGCAGAGAGATAAATGCCAATGCCAAGTCATACAGGTTGGAGAGCATACAGGAAGTCCATAATGAAAAATTAGTTTAAAATTAAAACTCACTTATTACTAACTTGCTGTTCTATATGCCGAGATGGAAAGGTCCACAATGCAGTCGTTAAGGGTTGTACATACCAGGTGCAGGGTCTGGGAGTTTTTAGGGGCTTTTTTAGGTCAATCTACATATGATACACTAGAAATTGAGATTTTGGAATACAATCAGTAAAGTTGTTAGGAGGGTATAGGTGCCCTTTTTAACAAGAGTGTGTACAGCTTTCAGCACGCTGGGAAGTCTTAGAACAGATTGCAAAGAGTCATCTCAGCTTGATTCAGAAGGCTTGTAAGTGTCCTTCATGTTTGAAAGTGTTTAGGTTTCTAATTAATTTAGCCAGAAGACATGTTATTTCTGACCTTCAAAAACCACTGCCTGTCTCATCCAAGTTTTAAAAGATTCTTAAACTATTTTGTTTTTACAAAACAAACAAAAATGGGGGAGGGGGGGAATTAAAGCAGCAACCTGCCTTGTCCTGTTGTGTGAACCAAAGTACAAAATAGAGATCCATAGCTATTCATAGTGATCCATTTTATGTATAGCATGTTTTTTCCACTGTATGGGGTCTGGGTTTGGGTTTATATGACCTAGTAGTGCCATTTAATATAATATGAAATCTTCATTTCCATTACCTCACCAGCAAGAATCCCATTAATTTCATTAAAGAGATATTAAATTACAATTTACAAAGTCGATACCATTTTCTTACTGACATTGGGAGTGAATAAGAACCTCTTCACCACTTCAAAATAAGACTCTTCTGTGGTTTTGAGATGCAGATTGAGGAATTTTTTCCTTCAGTCTCAGTGACAAGGGCTGCCAACACTGTGAATGGAAAAATGCATTGTTCTGCCATAGCTAAATGGCCTAAACAGAGCTGTCTGCTCTTGTATTGCTTTAAGCAGCCATCAGAAGTTGTATCTAAGTTGGATATAGGATTTATGCAAACCGATTGAGATGAAAATAATGGCCCTTCAAATTTTTATAGTTAAATTGCTTTTTCAAAGTCCATAACTTGCAATGCATCTTAAGGAAGTAAGTTGATAATGCCATCTTTTTAGGGACAATCTAGATTCATGAACAGCAGTTCTGCATTAAAGAAATTAATGAAGCACTGAGAACTATACATTTTTAAGGTTGTGTTTCAGGTCAGGAAAGTTTTCTTTGCTTCTGAATTATAGTCAGAAAAATCTGATTTATAATAAGAATAGAATTTTTTTTTCTTTCTTCTTAGTGTTATTGCCAGCAAAATTTCTGCTTTAAGAATTTGAATCTGGTGGGAAGATTTCATAAGTGCATGTGTTTTACAGCTCCTCAGAGACTCTAGGTCATCTATTTCAGCCCACCCACCCTGTAGCAGAAGGTCATTACTACTACTTCTCTTCCATCCTACATTTCTCTTAAATGCCATGTTTCAAAAGCGTCTACCAATATTTTCTCTAAAATAATCTAGTGGAGATGCAGTTCATCCAGGCAGCCATAGCCATTGCTGGTGTGGAAGCAAAGCGCTTCTCTTGCAATTGGTGACCTATAGAGAATAAAAGCTGAACAGTTGTTGGGTTCATATTTTGTGTTACCATGTAAAGAAGCTTAATGCTGCAAATAGCTTTTTTTTTTTTTTTTTTAAATTTTTTTTTATTTTAGGGAAGGCAGTTTGTACATAACTGTAAATTCAGGGTTATGGCCAGATGGGAGTGCCTGAGGCTCTGGGGGTGAAGGCACAGCTCTGCCCGGTTCTGCCCCCAGAGACTCTGCAGCAGCCCCCCTCGCCTTCCCTGTTCTGATACCCGTGGTGTTGGGCAGCAGCAGTTGACAGAGGCTCAACTTCAGACTTAGTTAAGCCCTAATATACTTAACATAGAAATAACTGTACATTACTACCAGTCCACTGTGGCGGTCTTCCCTGTTGCTTATTTACTATCTTTTTCTGGGTTGCACTTATGATACTTGTCACTTTGAGCTTTTCCATATGTGTCATCATTTCTGCTACAAACTTCTAATTTGTGCCATGTTTTAGATCAGAGCCGATCATAGCAGACAACACAGTATTTTTTTTTTTAATATAATTACCTTGTATTTAATGTATCCATTATTAGCTCAGGTGTATTTCTTTTTTAATGTTATTCTTACAACCTGTTTCTTTGTGTTTTACTTTCTTTGGGGACTCATAACCCTAGCAAATGTATTCACCTCTTCACATACTGCTATCTTGAATCTGTTCTTGCTCGAGTTTGACTATGTTTTGCATTTTCATGTAAGATAATTTTTTAAATACAAAAAGATCATTTAAAGTCATACATTTTCAATTATGAAAATGCTAATATATAAAGTGTGTTTTTTCTCATAACTGACCTAAAACACGAGATTTAAATACTCTTATATTTGCCTGTGAAATATAGCTTACTGTTTAATCAAGTTCACATATTACAAATAAGAACTTTTTCTTTTTTAAAATATGGGCAAGAAAGTCAAATCACAACAACCAAATGTTTTGCTAGGTGGATACCAAAAGAAGCAGAATGGGGAGAAAATCAGAAGTTGTATTTTTGTGGGCTTTCTTAGAATTAAATATTTTAGTCTGCTAAAGCTGTCTGCTTCTAAGATATATGGAGAAAGTGTTATAATCAATCTAATTGGTTTTCGTCATACTTAATTTTTTTATGATTTATAAATGAGCTTGTTAGGGCTTCAAGAGAGGGGATATTGCCAAATATTTTTAAATGTATTTCTTTTTAAATGTAAAAAAAGAATTGGAAAGGAATATGCACATCATTTATGATTCCTTTAAAAAGTGTGTTAGTTTTTGGGGTTTTTTTCTTAATGTGTAGCTTATTCTATAAATGGCAGTATAGATAGCTATCTCTCTTTTCACTTGGAATCAAAGAGGAGCTCACTGCAAAAATCTGCCAGTTCTGGGTGAAGCTGTACAGAAATAGGTGTCCCAGCTGGTTGGCCTAGGGTTCTTGTGAAAAATTGGCTCATATTATAGCTGGCTCCCTTTTCTCTGCAGATCATGTAACTTTGTGACAGGAAAGCAACAAAAGGAGGGCTAAGGAGAATAGCCATCCTTTATTGGGTGAAGGGGGAAAGTACAGTGATGAAGGATAAGAAAGAATCTGAGCTAACTTAATGCCTTCTTTGTCTCAGTCTTTAACAATAAGACTAGTTGGCCTCAAGGTCCCCAGCCCCATGAGCTGCAAGACAGGGATAAGGGCAGAATGAAGTCCTTGTAATCCAAGAAGAAATAGTCGGTGACCTGCTGTGCAACTTAGACATTCAAGTCTCTAGGGACCAAGGATGCTGAGGGAGCTGGCAGAAGAGCTTGCCAAGCCACTTCAAATAATTTACCAGCAGCCCTGGCTAACATGGGGTGTCCTAGGTGAGTGGAAGTTGGAAAATGTGACACTTATCTACAGGAAGGGCTGGGAGGAGGTTCCAGGGAACTACAGACCTGTCAGCCCTGATCTCGGTGCCAGGCAAGGTCATGGAGCAGGTCACCTTGAGTGCCATCATGCAACGTGGACAGGACAAACAGGGGATCAGGCCCAGCCAGCAAGGGGTTTACAAAAGGCAGGTCCTGCCTGACCAACCTGGAGTCATTCTGTGGCAAACTGACCCACTAGTGGATGAAGGAAATGCTGTGGATGTTGTTTACTGAGACTTTAGTAGAAGTTCTTGATAATTTCTCCCACAAGATTCTCCTGGAAAACCTGGCTTCCCATGGTGTGGCAGGGTGTACTCTCTGCTGGGTTTAAAACTGAGTGGATGGGCAGGCCCAGAGAAGTGGTGAATGGAATTGCACCCAGCTGGTGGCTAGTCAGTGGAGTTCCCCAGGGCTCAGTACTGGGGCTAGTCCTGTTTAAATTTTTTATCAGTGATCTAGTGGAGATCAAGTGTGCCTTCATTTATCTCCCAGACTACACCAAGTTGGGCAGGAATGTTGGTCTGCTGGGGGATAGAAGGCTCCACAGAGGCATCTGGGCAGGCTGCATCAATGGGCTGAGGCCAGTTGTCTAAGGTTCAACAAGGTTTGGGCTTCAGCAAGGCCAAGTGCAGGGTCCTGCACTTGGGTCACAGCTTCATGCAATGCTACAGGCTGGGAGAAGAGTGGCTAGCAATCTGTCTAGCAGAAAAGGACCTGGAGATGCTGGTCGACTGCCAGCTGAACGTGAGCTAGCAGTTTGTCAGAAAGATTTAGCCTGAATATTAAGAAAAAAATTTTCACTGGAAGGGTGAACTTAGAACAAGCTGCCCAGGGAAGTGGTTGAGTTTCTATTCCTGGAGGTGTTTTACAGATGTGTAGATGTGGAACTTAGGGACATGGTTTAGTGATGGACTTGGCAATGCTGAGTTGAAGGTTGGAGTCAGTGATCTTAAAGTTCTTTTCCAACCTTAATGATTCTATAATTGTAAGACCTGCCTGCTAGAATTATGTTTATTTATAAAAAGTTGCATGACTTCCAGGTAGTGTTACAGCCCTAATCAACTGATTTTTGCAGTAGCAGAGATTTGTCCCTGCCAACTGTAGTGGTGGGAGCTTTGCTGATACCCTCACACTTGCACTCCGCACCTGAGACACGGTGTTTTCTGAACTGAGAAATTCAGTAAACCTGGGTACCCAAGTGATGGATGTTTTGGATGGCTGCTCATGAGTGCAGTGCAGTGTCAGCTGGCCATGTAGCACAGAGACAATTAATAGATTTGAATAAATGAGGGAATTTACAAAAAAATTAAGGAACCTTAGACATGATACATTTTCTGGAAATGTGATATTTTGTATGATTATTACTTGTGCAATCAAGGCTCTGTTATGCCTGAAAGTTAATGAGTGTAAAATGAGAAGGAGAAAGGAAGCATATTAAGAAATGTTATATATAAGGTCCAAAGATACTACTAAGTTGTTGGCTTGCTTCAGACAGTACATATACATCTGGAACATATTACTGTAGCTTTCCTCTAGGAGAGGTCTAAAGCAAGTCAAGGAGATTTATTCCAATAATTTAAAAAAATCAACCAAAACCCCTACCTTTTTATTGGAACTATTCAAAAAATGAAATATAACGGCCACCTAAATCAGTTTGAGTATATCATAAATAATGCATTAAATAGTCTATCAAGAACTAACCACAAATTCAGGTTACTGAAGCAAGTAATGTGAAAAATCAAGGTATAGTAAGAAAACCTGTTGGCATTTTAGCTCAAACTACAAAATGTACCCGCTCCCTACTTCTAAATTCACAAGTTGAGCCCTGTAAAATGTCGTTTTCCCATACTTTTTATTTCCATGATTATAAACCTTGGGTTTTACATGAGAATTACTTGACTAATGGTAAGTGCTCACTTTCCTTCCAGGACCAAGCCTGCATCTTAAATTATAATAATAGATGTCATGCTGTTCACTACAAGAAGGGGTATATGATATGTGGAAGTATTAAGTAAATAGTTTGTGGTGAGGCTGTCATAGGTTTCGTCCCAGGGAAGCCAATTGGTAAGGATTTAGCAACATATTTTAGAGATATTTAAGATACTATATGATGGTATAAATTGAATGTGAAAGAATAAAAAATAATAATTAGCAGGATTCTGACAGTGTAAAAGGGAGGTGGAGGGAAGGTAGTTCAAGCTACTGGTGCCAGTATGATTTGTTAACATTGAGAAGCACAGCACCTCTCCAGCATAACTATACTACTAAGTATCTTAAAACCAAGTCATTATATGATGAAAAAAAAAACCTTTCCTCTAATTTAATTTTAGATTTATGGTTATGAATGATAACCATGCAGATTAATCTAATTTTGGGTTTAACATAAATTATGTAATAAAGCTTCTTCATATTCTGGTACATTCTCCACCTACAGGCAACACTTTATTTAAAAGTAGTCCAGCAGTCTTACTCTGAGTAAGATCTGTGCTCACTAAGGACTGTAAAGAACCTATATATTCACTGGGTGGATTAGATAACTCTTTCTCTGTTGCATTCTGGCCTAATTTTTTTTTTTCATTGAAGCACTGAAGGCATTGTTAGGATGTCCTTAAGGCCTTATTTAAATCTGTCTTCCTCCATGATGACTTTAAGATACTTTCAAGATGCAGAAATGGGATGTAGCCATTGCATATGCTGGTACAAATGGACACAAGTTTGACAGGTGAAACATTTTAATAGGTTTTAAATAGCATACGTGTCTGAGAAACACTCCGAAAACTAAAAGTTCTGTCAGAGTAACTCCTGTGGTAGAAATTTACAGTGGTGAGTTTCCCTGTGTGTGTGAGCTTGGAAAAGTGATTCTGTTTCTCTGTCTCTGTGCCTGCTTATTTGTATTACTTTCTTTCAGTAGCAGATTTTAGTCTGGAGTGTCCAGCTGAAAGAAGTAATGATTAACACTGTTCATTGAAATATCAAGTCATGGCA
This sequence comes from Regulus satrapa, assembly GCA_013396955.1. NCBI lineage: Eukaryota > Metazoa > Chordata > Aves > Passeriformes > Regulidae > Regulus > Regulus satrapa. The sequence continues at coordinate 432,843 of VWZN01010521.1, read as the reverse complement.
TTGTGTTATGGTTTCTAAAGCACTTAAACCAGTTTATTTCAGGCAATTGTCATATTTTCTTTGTCCATCTATTTTTCTTGTTTGAAGTAGAATATTCACCTTTTGGTGATACAAGAAATAAATTATTTGTTTTTCATATATCTTGACCCATATTTTAAATGCTTTTTATTTTTTTATAGGTCCTCCCATGCCATCCTCCTCATCTAGTCCATCAGTTACTGAACATTTACACTCCCCTCCTCCATCACCCAATCTCCATGACAACCAGAGGTGGTTATTAAGTAATAATGCCAGCCAGCCAGTTCAGGACTCTGATACAGATGAGGACTATACTGCCGGCTCATATCTAGTACAGACCGGTGATAATCCAGTATCTGTCCCAGGTCATGGTAAGAAGAGGACACTTTGTCCATAGTTTAAATACCCTTTTATTTTCCATCTTCTTAAGAAATTGTCTAATAAAACTTAAATATATCATAATGACTCTGTATTTTAAACTGATTTTTCCTTAAATGCCACAGATTGTTTCTATTTTACTGTAAGATAAGCAAGAGTAGAAAATAACAGAAAAGCTCATCTTTAAGTCATTTAACAGGCAATGCCTATGTGAAGCAGTAGCTATTAATTATTTATTATGTAATGGAGTTTCTAGCAAGTGACTAACCTTTAGTTGTACTTTTTAAAGGGTAAGCTGAAGTTGGTTAAACTGTCATGATATTTAGCTTCAGAATAATGTAAAAGTTGTCTTTTATACCTCATCAAGTTCAGCAGGTTCCAGCCATTCCTTTCATTTCCTAAGGGAAGGAGAGCAGGATTTTTGTTACTGGATAGGGCACTAGAGACTGAGTAAAAAGCTGTAAAAGAAAAGAGCTGTGAGATGACAGGAGGCAGTGGTGGCTTTTGAGGTGTATGTTTCCATGTTTCTCTTCCTTCCAACCAGTATCAGTAAGCAAAAGGAGTGACGTACTTTAAACACCAGTGCCTGCTTGAAGATTATGCCCAAAGAAACCACTTTTTTTTATTTTTACTTTTCTCTTTTTCCCTTTTTTTTCTTTTTTTTTTCTTTTTTGGTTTTTGTTTGTTTCTTTCTTCTTTCTTTTTTTCCCTTGATTTTTTCTTCTTTTTATTTTCTTTTTTTTCTTTCGATATGAGAAAATATATTACCCACACATTTCCATTTTTGTTGCATGACTGAGCAAATTTTCTTGGCACAGGCAGACTGGAAGAATAATTTTTTTAACTCACAGCCCTTCTCAGGTAGATCAGCAAAGCTTGGAACAGGCCACTTCATAGTCTAAGAACCATTTCTGTCTTTTGGTTGGTAAAATCTCACCTACAGATGAACCACTAGAGGGAGTATGCAGAAATATTTTTCTGCAGATTGCACATCAGCTGGTTGGACAGAATTATTTTGCCAAGCATAGTGCTAAATTTGAGCTTCTCTTCTTAGCTTTGGGTGGAATTCTGGTGTTGTGTCTAAAAGGCCAGTCTGCTAAGAGCACTCGTGTATGTGAACTTGTCACATTTGGATTAAGATCTTTAAAATTAATGCTAACTTTATTTTTGCATGTTCAACTTGCTGAGTATTTAATTTGTGAAGAACTAAAAAAAAAGGTCATGTATTGCTATAATCAGGGTATGCTATTTTCTTTTATGTCTAGGAATATGAAATCTGGTAGAAAATATATGTCTTATCCAAAAGGTAGCCTGATTTAGTTCAATAAGTCGATATATTTCGATTACTGTGCCCTCCAACCTTCCTTTTATAAATGAAAAATGCAAAAGCAAGACAAAACAGCTAAAAATTTTGAATAGTTGGGATGATCTGCTTGCATCTCTTAGGAAGCTAGTAAGTGTTCATCATTCCTCTAGATTTTAGTCTTTTTGTTGCTTCTGAAATTTTGGCCAGTTGCTTGCCAGTGAGTTTACCAACCTTCTGGAATGTTCCTTAACCTATTTCATCCCAGACAAGTTAAATTAATTTCATCTGATCATGTATCAAGTCAAGTCTTGACCTTTTAGCAGAACAGCGTTGGAGGGGTTTTGATTACGAGTAGGACAGGAGTTAGCACCATGGTGTATGTTGAGACAGTGTTGAACAACTGAGTGGTTCTGTGTAAGACTTTTGCTAAGCAGGAGGAAAATGCAGCATACTCTACAAGTTTGTGTTTGTTTTCTTTTCCCTCTTTCTTCCCAGTGTTTCCCCATGTGTTCTCTAGCTGGAGATGTCTGATACTCACCCCTTCGGTGTATATGTGTAGTAGAAGTGTTTGCAGTTCCTGCTCTCAAGTGGTCATTCTCTCCATAAGATTAGACTTGCTTTTAGAAGTGCTTTGAGTTGCTAACCACATACACTGTATATATAGTGATTGCCGTAATTTCAGTCAGACTTGTTGGTTTTCTGCTGGGTAAGGTGAAGATCATAGGTGTTCGGGTAGTGGACTTCCATTTCCACAACCAGCTGCAGGATGAGGGTTTGTGTTACTGGAAGAAAGATTTCTTTCACTCAGCACATAAATAAATATTGCTTGGATTATCTACCTGGTTTGCTTAGGGTTGGTTTCTTATATCATATGCTGATGGCCAGTTGGTGGGGAAAAAATATGTTCTGTGTAAAACAGGGAAAAGCAGAGTTTAATAAGTTAGCTACAACTTTCATCTGGTTGATGATATGCATGATTGTGTGGCATTGCATTGTAGGATGTGGACATCTCCAGATCTATCCTGTCAAGCCAGTATCATTTAGTTTTGGGCTTTGGTATGCTATTATTTGATTATTGCATTTTCTTTAGCTAAAATGGTAAGTAATGCAGCATGTGTAGCTCTTTCACAGGAAGAAGGGGTTGTTTTTTTTCACCAGTTGTCTTTTCTTTTTCATTTTCATGTAAGCTTTCAATGCTGTCTAATCTTAATGGGTTCGAAGTAAGTGCAATGCCATATTCCAGGTTACTTTGTCCAGTGTTTATGTTGGCAGAGGGTGGGGGATGACTGCTGAAGCATTCAGGGATAAAAAAGGCGCTGACTGAAAACAATTTTATTATTGAACTGCTTTCAGTTATAGTGACTTTATTTGAATAGCAAGTTGAAGTAACATCTTCTTAGTCTATTCAAACATCTGATTGTTTTTCTTTAGAATGAGTTCCTTTGATCAATGTCCTTTATTTGATCAGCTCACTCAAAATTTAAAGAATCTGAATATGTGTGTAGACTTATATTAATCTATGATGCTGGGTTTGATTAGCTTTTTTTGTTAACCAATAGGAATTAGCTTCCTTTTCTGGAATTAGCTAAAAGAGCAAAGAGAACTAGTAAAATGAGTTATCGGATGCTTACTATGAGAAGCTAAGGTCTACACAGGGGTATTGCTAGTACCTATTAAAATTCAGATCAAGTGAGGACTGTTGTGGACAGTTTAATAGGAATCGTTTAATTTCTCTAAGAGCAGTGTGTTAGTATGTCAAGAAATTCAGGAGGAGATATATTTTAAGACCATCAGTTATAACTTCTTTTACATAGCATCTCTGATTAATTCTACTTGCTCCTCTTCTTCAGGGTGCAGGTCAGTATGTGTATGAACTATTCCAGCGGTCAGTCTGCCTACTGCTATCAGAACAATTTACTAAGTTTATTGGTTTTAAAAAGAGCAGCAACATGGTTTATAAAAAAAAGGGACATCTGAATACATATGCAGGAAAATGAAACAGTTTTTGAAGTGAGAGGGAGAGTAGAGTGAACTGGGAGCTTGGAGGAAAGGATCCTTCAATGTGATTGAGTTTGGAGGGTTTCATTATATCACTAAGTCTTCTTATAAACAATAGAATTCATGTAGTGTCTATATTCTTATTCTTTTTCCATGAAAAGTTACAGATTACTCAGAATTTGGAGGAGAATTTATTGAAATTAGTAGCAGCTTTTAACACATAATTTAATATCATGAGAAATAAAGTGCTAAATTCTTAGTTTAAGCAGAAAGTATGAAGACAAGGTACAGTTAATATTTAATGCTTACTACTTACAACTCAGATTTGAGAATTTTTACCCCCTAAATTGAAAATATTATTTATGAGAGAACCAGAAAATGCAAAATAGAAAAGGCTGTATTTCACAGCAGTGTTTGTATAGTGCATTTGAACATCAAGGTTCTCATGTTTCTTAATAACAGTGTGGGGGGTTACTTCATTTGATGATAGTCTATGAAGAGGGAAGATCTGAAAAAATATCAGTGTAATATAAATTGGTTTTTAGTTGTCCTTGATCAAGGATCTGCCAGGTAATGCACAATAAACAAGATTTTGCTCCAGGCACATGGGAATTGCAGATTGATGGGCTTTTCAGTTCAAAATGTCTAAACCTTCCTACAAATTTGGAAATCTGGAGCACAACTCTGAATTTAAACTTGTGAAAGAGAAAAAGGAATGTAATAAAACTAGTTGAATGGAAACTAATTCTTACTCTCTGCATTCGGAGGTCTCATTTTGGGACATCTCACTTTACAGACACCAAATGTGCTGTGGCATAATTCTCCTATAAATGGAGGACTTTACTTCATGATGACTCCTTAGAACTTGATGGTAGAGCTTATACAAAACTATACGCCATAGAGAAATTATTGTTTTTATTGTCCCACAATGTCAAGAAGCCAAGGTGAGAACCTTCTGCTTTTGTACAAGTACCTGAGGGAATAGGTGCCCAATGCTCCAGCCTGGCAGTAGTAAAGACCAGATATAGCACATGTAAGAGCATAGGTGTGAATTGTATTAGGCTTTTATTAGGGACACCTTACTCTTCAGATTTTCCCTCTATTTCTCATGTTTTATTTTTCTGCATAGATACCACAATTCATGTGTAACCAGCATGACTAAACAACCTGCCTTGCTTCTGCCTTTTTCTTTCCACCAAGAGCAAAATGAAGTGGAAGTGTGATTAGAAGTAGACACAGAGATTTGTGCTGTAAGGCGTAGTGGAAGATGCTAGTGACTTTAAAAGCATCTTTTTTGCCCTTGCAGTTCCTGTGAGGGTGGGAAGAGAAAAATGGGATTTCCCTCTTCATACCCAAATGGCTTGTGAGAAGGTTGGAAATAACCTATGAATATTGAAAATGGCAAATTAAGTCTTAGCCAATGTGGAAGTACCTTGTGTGGCTTTCTGGTAATCCTGCTGTAGTTCCTACTAAAGACTTCCCAGTCCTTATTCCATCTCTGCTTTGTGAGAGTTATTCCACAAAGGAAACTGCATGTGCTGGTGAACTGGAACTTGGCAGCCAAGCTGTCACCTGCCATGTAATTTCACAGAAGTTCTTCTGATTTCACAGAATATTCTTAGTTGGAAGAGACTCATCAAGCCCAGCTTTTAAGTGAATGGCTTACACAGGGATTGAATCCATGACTTTGTTTTATTAGCACCATGCTCGAATGAACTGCATTTTAGTAGTTCTGGTTATTGAACTGAAAAGAAGAGGAAGGGGGTGTGGGGTGTTCTGAGACACAAGGAAACAAACGTGAGGTCATGAGGCTAAATGCTTAAAAGCTGTTTAGATTTTTTTTCAGTGAAGTATATATATTTACTTATTTTCCTTTTCATCATTCTCAGAACTGTGACTCATCTGGAATCTCTGTGGGTATCCACATGCCTTATTTTCAT
>VWZN01010521.1:399227-427177 GCA_013396955.1 Regulus satrapa | reverse complement strand
CATTGTTGTGTTACATATTGTTTAATGAGATTTTATCTCTTACCTCACAATTAATGAGAAATTAAATTCTGTCTTTGTTGTATTAATACTGACAATTTGTCCTCAGGTCTGACACTGGCCCTAAGACATGTTACTGGAAAATTTAATTCAGACCTGTTTGATTTGAAATAGTCTGATAATAAATTAGGACTAATAGTTCAAACTAGGAGGAGTTGTATAGAAGAACATCATGGGGATATGCTTTCATCTTGGTTTTATTTAACATCCTCGTTAGTTATATGGATGAAGGAGTAAAAATGGCACTAAAAACTTCCCAGTGATACTAAATAGCAAGTGTTCTGAGTGCCAACTAGAGACAAAATGTTAATAGAGGAGGGCAAGGAAAGATCATTAATTGTATAGTCAGAAACTAATAAAATGAAATTAGTACTGAAAAAATATAAGCTGGTCTGATGTGCAGTGTATTCAGAAGAAATCTAAGAAGAAACAGTCATAGAGTTTTAATTAGGCATTAATCTGCAACATGGTCTGACTCATGAGTACAGTTGGAGCTGGGTATACAAATATATCAGCAAAGAGGGATTCCTAGACATAGCATCAATGGAATGTAAGTTTGGAATTCAGGCATCTTGCTTCTTCAAGTTCCTGGCAAGTTCTGTTACTGATCTTTATTTTACTGTTCAGATACATGTGTATGAAAACAATGAAGAGGTTAGAGGTATTACTGTATGGGAATAGGTAAGAGATGAAACTTTGTCTCAGTACATGGCCTAGGCAATAATTAATTGCTGGCAAAGAGAAGCTATTAACCAAAGATAGAACAGAACATGCTGCATGCAGTGTGGGGATACAGTTAAAAGTAACAGGATGAAAATAAGGAAAGGAAAGATTAGGCACATAGTTAGGAAAAAACCATTTAACAGTGAACTACATTAAAATATCAAAGTCTGTCCCAAGGAAGTGACAGAAGCTCTGTCACTTTGTAACATGAAATTAAAACAAATAAAAATGCAACTCCTGCTGCTGAGAACAAACCTACATTCAATTAGGGTAAGGTGGGCTGAGATAACCTCCTGGAGCTTTTCTAGTAATACTTGCGTGCATTTCAAATCAGGTATATCTGAGTTTGCCATTTATGACGGATATTGTCATACTAAGCTATGGCTACGCATGCTACGTTGGCAGCCTGCATGTTGAAATGCACTGCCTGTTTAAATCTAACAGAAAATTATTTGTCCTGTAGCCCAGTCCTCACTCTGAAATTGTCCAGACCTTCCACAGTAAATCATTTGCAAGACACCCCTTTCCCTTCCCACGTGCTGGACCATTTTATATCCTGCAGAGTTACAAAATAAGATTTCTAGTTCTCAGTGAAAACTGCCAATGTCTTCTGGGCATGAACATACTCATGTAAATATTATGTAAGCAAAAATGCTTGATACCCATAAATTCACAATGCCCATGATGCTGAATAGAGATACTTGACAAGCTTTCTGTAAATACAGATTAAGTTCATGTTATAAAAATGCATGCTGACTTTTTTTTCTCAGGCCAGAGACAGTTCTGTTTCAGCCAGTGTGTAGCAGTGCTTGTAGCCTTTCTTGGTAGCTACAGAAGAATGTAAATCTCTTATGGTCCAAAGTCAGACATCACAGGAAGGCAGATATCTTCCGGGGACTACAGATCAACAGATTTATCTGTTCTACTTTCTAGGGGCAAATGTAATTGTCCTAAAAACTTGAAAATTTGGTCTTGGATGATAGCCAGTTTATTTTTTATGTATTTTTGATATTTGATTTCAATTTCATTAATCCATCTTTTTATGCTCTTTCATTGGTTTTTAAGCCAAACTCCTGTCAACATTGTTCCCTTAATGTACAAAAATGTACATTTGTTCAGTTTAATTAAGCATTCAGTCTGTTTGCCAAGAGCAAATTACAGTTCCCCAATCTCACCCTCACCCCTCCAAAATCAAATTTTGTAAAGCGGTGGGCAATTACTTCTCATATCTGATTGTTGTAAGTCCTGTTCTGCTCTTAAGAGATTTTTGTAGTTTTCAATCTCTTAATACGTTACTTTATAGAAGAGCCAAGACCCAATTATTTCTCCTCAGATTGTGGCCTTTGTAGCCTTCAGAGAACAGTCTCCCCCACACCTCCTGTATCATTAGCTGCAAAATATCTTTCCAGAGATGATTTTGGCCTTTTCACAAATCAGAGGAATCAGAGTGACAAATTATCCGTCTCATACTCGAATGCATGCCAGATGGGACAACCTGCCAACTGTGTATCGTAGCGCGGATATGATCTGATGTAGAGACATTTCCTCCACTCCTCCTTCCCCATCAAAAATCATATTACAAAAAATCATGCAGTTTAAGAAAATCTGTGACTACAACTTCAGTCTGAAATACAGAGAAGCATACAAGCAGAATATTGTTTTTCTGAAGGAAGAATGCTGCAGCCAAATGTCAGCTCATTTGAAGTGAACTAACGTATACCTGGCGCAATAGATGAACATAAGAGTAAAAAATGCATCCTTCCCTCTTACCAGTGCTTGCACACACATTGTTTCCTTTGACTGGTTGATTACAGAACAGACACTCCTAATTACAAGGTAAGGAGCTTGAATTTCAATTCTGTCACAGTTTAATGGAAGAATCCTGAAGTTACAATCAGGAATGAGGATGTACTGCTCTTGTGCAGAGAATAGGCTATAAGAAATTTATGGTAGAAATTAATCTGTAGTACAGAAGGTAAGAGGACACAGAAACAGTCACTTAGAGGGTTTATTTTCATTATTAATTACAAATCTGAGGACTTCACTGAGGTATTGCTTATGCTGACTGCCAGAGGAACAAATATAATGTGAGTGCATAGCAGATAACTTCTATGACATCAGAGGCAGATGCAAGTGTGTCCCATCATCACACTAAGCTCTTTTATTTTGATTTTTCATTATTTTATTTTGGGGGAAAGTCTAGTATTTATAACTCTCTACTGCAATGCAAAATCTTGTCTTTTTAAAGCCTTTCTTAGAAAGGGAGGACTCAAGATCTTACACATGTTCCCATGTGTTTGTCACTTGGTAGCAAAAGTCTGAATTTACAGGTTTACAAGTCTTTCTTATGAGCTCTAATGCTTAACAAACCTTGATGGATTTGTGAATACAGAAGTTCTTCCAGAAACATAGAATGCGTTAAGGATTGTGAGGTTTTAGTAAAATTTTTATTATTTTATTTTGATTTTTTTTTTACTACCTAGTTTATTCTATAGTTCCAATGATTGCTATGGCCTAATTCTGTGCTTCTGAGGAATTGCTGTTAGATTAAATGGAAGTTGCTAGTGGGAGTTAACACAGAAATCAGGTCATTGTAGCGCAACTGCAAAATAAGTTTTATTCTGTAGTGCTGAAAAGTTCCTGTAAAAAAAAAAAACACAGGTCAGTGAAAAAAATTTTTTTTTTAAATTCTCCTTTGTTTTTTTCATTTCATTTTGGTTTCCATTTGAACTTTGTTCAGTAGTTGTAAGTTGGAGGATCATGTTTCAGTGCTTTAAACATGCTGCTTGCTGAAAGTAACCAGGACTCAGAAACTGGCTGGCAGATGCTTGTTGCAGTCTTAGGAGAAATGCTAAGGATTTTGTGTTTGAGTCACTCAACAAAAAAAAAAAAAAAAAGTGCATTGGATGATTGTGAAAACAGCTTATCTCAAAGTTGCTTTGAAAAGTGAAAGGCTAAACATTTGTCATCTTCAACATCCTTTATCTTTTTAAATACGATCAATAGTTTTAATAGCTTAAGGACTGTGCTTAAAGCATGGGTTTTCTGCTTTCCTCTCTCATACACAAAAGATTTCTCCATTTAGTATTTTTCTGTGTCTGACGTAGCATTGACATGAATTTATTTGTCACTAACCCATTAGGAGTACACAGGAGTAGTAACCCTGCTTTTTAAGGATTCAGAGATCTGACTAGAAGGCACATCAGACTTCCTTTCTCATGCAAGGCCAAGGATTCCTATTGTCAGATGCAGTGGGCATGAAAGCAGCAATTTTACAGCACAAAAACTCCAATAACATTTACTGCGGTTGGCTGAGATTGCAGTGCACACAGGCACTGCTCAGTCTTGGTTGCTTAAGCACCAGCTTCCCTTGGCTTTTTGCCAGCCTGCACGCTCCAAAGAGACAAGTCCTTTAAGGCGAAAGAGTTTTCCTTGTAACTTGCTTTGGGGTAAACAGACCATTCAGGCATAGTTTATTGCATTACATACTTGACTATGCATACTGGAATGCAGCAAAGTAATTGGTAGAATTATTTTAATCGTTAGAATTCATAGGTATAAGACATGTTCTCTGAGCCAGGAGGGAAAGGGGGAAAAGAAAAAAGTAAGGATGTTTCTGTCTGCCAAGTTGCTGATTATTTATTACAAAAGACTAAAAATATTCTCTCCATGGGAATTCTGTATGTTTACACTAGTATTCCTGCTATAGTTACAGAAAACAGAATTAATTTGCCTCTTTATTGCTATTCTTCTCTTGAAGATAAATCCCACAACAGTTAGCAGCAAGATGCAGTGTCAAATAACAGTTCTGTCTATGTATCAGGATACTTTGTTGTCACTAAAAAAAACCAAACAAAACAAAGTCCTTAATTGGGAAATACTGTAATTGCAGGATACTTGCAAATTAAAAGGAAGTCAGTTACTGTAAATTTTGCCATCAGTCCAACTCTGTGTTGAAGGGTACTGTTTTACAGTGATCAGCAATAAACTTATCCCCTTACTGCCATAACCTGGAATCCCATGAAATGGTCTCCTAAATATTACTTTGGATGCATTTCTTGAAGATTCAATTTAGCACTGCAGTAGCTATTCAAACAATATACAATGGAATTTATTTGTAACAAGGCATGTTATATCTGAATATACTGAAGGTTGACTTGGCTGTCACTGAGTACAAAATATCAGCTGCCGCTAGTTTTAGTTAATTTAGAAATGTTCAAGGAAGAGTAAAACTTTCCCTTGGTTTTGTTGTTAGCAATTGGTGTGAGTGCCTTCTTTTCCTGTTCATTCTTAAATGCAAAGACCACAAGGGATTTTTTGTTGAATGCTCCCTTCTTTCCCCACCACAGCATCCTACATTGTGTTAAGGAAATCTTTAAAATACTGTCTGTGGTATTTCTTGAGTCTCTGGGTTACTTTGTGGTAGCTTGTCCTCTGCTGAGTGGTGAAATGGTGAGGATAGGGGTGACCTTGCACCCCCATCTCTGTGTACACCAGCTTCAAAATTGCTTCAGAAAACAAGTGAAGCACTTCTAATGAATTGCGCTTTTGATTCTTTGATTCTGCACAGCGTCTCCATCAGGTTTTTACAGCTGGACTCTTCCTGTAATTGCTACTGGGGTGAGATGCACAACATGGGGTTTTGGAGCTAAGTACTTACATTGTTTTACTGGCCAGAAATATATAACATAGAGGAGCAGCAGACTTCATGATATTCACACTTATATATCTTCTTGTTCTTCACCCCTTTCCGACATGCTGCGGGTTTGCCAGCAGGCACTCTAGATGAGGATTAAAGAAATGGAAAAGCTAAAAGATACTGTGTCTTAAAGCAGCAGTATATTAGTAAAGAAGTTGTTTGTTATGAATATCCGATATAAGTCCAAATATCTGCTTATTTTTATTGGCACTGAGAAATTAAAAAGAAGCACTTCACCATTTTAATCTTGTTGGCATCTGAAACTATAATAATGATCAGAAGAAAAGTATCCACCAATAGAAACAATAATTGATACCTTATAATTTTCTATTTCCAAGTACTTTAGATCTTAATGTGCCTTCAGGTATGCAATATTTGTGCCGTTTTTATGTGGATAATTCAAAAATAATAGATCTTTTTCAAGTCTTTTCTTGTGCATTTTTTTCAAGCGATACAGTGTAAAGTTGTTACGTGTACCTTGTAATGTATGGTTCTCAAAATTTCAAAATTCACTGTAGTATTTTTCTTCAGATGTCCTTCCAGATCTATTTCCTCAAGGCCTTTAATCAGTAGTGTGTAATGTGGACTATTTTTCTGTTTTAAGTTTTGTATGAATAACTCAAAGTAATTGGCATCAGAAAGCACCACAGCATTGTGTATGGATCAAGAGATCAAGGATCTTCCTTGCTCAAGTTGAAATATTTCTTACTTTAATCTAGTCTCCCATTTAAAAGTTGTTGATGTCTCTCCTAATTGTAGTGGATTCTGGCTACTGTTGAATAGAGTGCATAAGCCAGTAAACAGGAAGGCAGAGATGGAGGATGGGTTAGATATTTTTAAAACTCCTTTCTAGCTTCCAGAAAGCCCTCCAGAAGGAGGAGGAGAATAAGAAGGCTTTGCAAGCCTTCTGGACTGGAGGCCCTGAGGGACATTCCTAGGCAGGGTGGAGGATCAGCCAGTGTACTTGTATTGTTTTGAGCCTGAAAGGGAAATTCTTCCTTGCCCTATTACAGAGATTTATACTGTTAGCTAGACATTTTAAATGGCTGCTTTTGTAGAGAAAGACCAGCAGAATAATAACCAAGTAAAACAGTACAGCCTGCCCAGATTTATCTAGTTGCTTTATTATTAGTAATACTCAGATCAATATTTCTGTTAAATAATTTTATCTGGTAGTTCTTTTGAAACAGTCTTGAGCTTTGGGTGCAGCTTTGCTTCATTACCATGTAATAACTTTCTATGATCATGGCCACAACAGACCAGATTTTTTTTTTCTCCTTTGTGTTTAGAAAATTCCTTGAGAGATTGTTAAAATTCAAACTAGTGAAGAACTAAATGCTTATACTTAGGCATTTAAACAAGATATCTCTAAAAGTAGGTACCCTCTAATACCAGTTCTGTGTTAGGGAAGCTTCCATATCCTTCATGTATGCTTTAGCAATGTTGATGTTCTTGTATGGTGTGCTGGCCCAGATTTAATCTGTTCTGTCATATCTTAGGAACAGACAGTGGCTATACATTCTGCACCTGAAATCTTAAACTACAATGTATTTATGTATTTTTGAATGATGGATAAGATACTACTTCTACAAAAAGTTCAAGAAATTTGGAGGCAGAAAGAAAATCAAGAGAATGATTAAAAGATTGTTTGAGGGGGAGTTGTATATGGTTAGTAGTATATAATTTTTCTGACACTAATCCTGAAATAATCAAATGTGAATACTAAATAGTCTGTAAACAATGCACTAACCTTTCATCTTAGTGATGATGATTAGTCAGTCTAAACTTTCACAAGCACAAATAATGTCTTATATCCTGGCAGAATTAAGTTGTAGTTAATATATGCATATGTTTCTATTTCCTATTACTGCATTCCTGTGATTAGAACAGAACTGAAAATGTATTTAAAGAAATGTGAAAAGCATATTCCTATGGTTACAACAACTTGAACAATTCAGTGGCATTTGCAGACAACCTTTGGGAAAACCTCTTAAGAGATATGAAGTGCAGGAACCTCTTTATGCCGTGCTCTTTTGCTGCTGCATCAGTGCTGCTCTAGTCCTGGTTGGGTCTTTTGGAGATGTTGAGTAGCAAAGAAAAAGACTAGTTGCAGAGTCAAAAACATGCTCTCTGCTGGCTTAAGTACCAGACAGACTTCTTTGCCATGATTTCTGCCTCCAAGTGCAGAGCTCTGTTGTTTTATGGGTTAACAGTGCCTTAATGGTGTGCTGTTTCCATTATGCTGTCTGAATCTCGGAGGGGAAGGATGTTGCCCCTTGCCATTGCTAACTGTTAATAGTGCGGAAAGCCAAGTGGTGATGAAGCAAAGCCTCTGATTTGAAACCACAGAACACACTAGGAAACTAGATCCCTTTTTCTTGGTGTTATTTGTTGTTTTCCATGGAATAAAGAATGTTTGCCACAGAATAAGTGTTGTTTGCCAAGGAATAAAGATTTCCATTTTTGCTTTGGAATATCAGTGGAAAACTAAATGTACGAATAGTGGAGACTGCTCATCTGCACCCCATATTGAATTCTGATGTTGTTCATATGTCTTACTGAGGAGCAGGCATGACTCCCCCATTCCACTAGAAGCATGAGTAACTGATTAGGGAACATTTTTTTCTAATATCATGCATCATCTTGGGGAAGAAAGGCAAGGAGATGTGCTTTTCAGGATCTTCCAGACCCAAACTGCCAGTAACCACCTTAAGGCAAAGCAGGAAAGAAATCAGTGTAGATAAGAAAGCAGAGATTGTCCTGGACTCCTCTGCCTTTAACTTCATCCTTCATAACTCATCTGTTTAATGTTCTTTAAACAGTCAGAAGTGCTGAGGAATGTCGTATAGTCCAATCTACAATAAAACAGATGCATACAGGCACAAACCTTTTACTCTCTGAAGTGATCTGTATGCATGGATGTGTTGTTTTTTGGGGGTTTTTTTCATTCTTTGGAGAGGTTGGGTATTGGGATTTTTCCTCTTGTTCTCTCTCAGTTTTAATCCTTCTTATCCTTTAAGTGTGCTCTTTTAATTTCCTCCTTTCCCTCTTTTTGCCCTTCTTCTTTGAAAGCATCTTTTTCTTATTAAGTCATTTAACCTTTATTAGACCATACCATGCCACTCCATCCTAGTTTCTACTTTATCTTTTATCCTTTTTTTTCCCCTCTTTTTTTAATGGACTCTTTTCATATCATTCTCTCCTTGTTCAGGCTTCCTTCGTCCCCTTCCTCATTCCCTTTGTTGTTCTCTCCATGGGACAGGTATATATCATGAAAAGGTGCTTTGTTCAGAATGTATCTGCCTTGGGGCAGCTATTTAATGAAAAAATCAGCTTCCACCCCATGCTCCTATCCCTCTGAAGCCCGACGCAATAAATGCCAATTACAGTTCTACATAATTAAAGTAACCATGTCATATTTCTTTTTTAATATTACTGTCTTCACATTAAAGAAACAGAATGCTATGCAACGTGTCTGTTTTTTGAAACAAAAAAAAGTATTTTGCTTCTAATCCATATTGCAACACTTGTAATCTAGAATTTTCTTTAACCCTTCTTTACTTTTCTGAGAATAGTCCAGACATCTGTAGAAGGATCAGCAAAAACACAAACATGAATACTTTAAAAGTTCCTTTATAATTTGGGATGAAAACTAACATCCCGCCTGCTTCTGATCCTTCTTAGCCTCTTGTGACAGGAAAGCTATTAGAAGAGATGAAAACTGATCAAAAAAACACGCAGTCTTCTCTCTTGATGGCTGCTTTGGCTATTGGGAGAATTTGCAGCTGCAGAGAGGCTGGAAGATACAGAAAAGTATCAGTCTCATGCGGTTTTAACAGAGCAGCATAATCTTAACCTTTTGGGTGCTAGGCTACTTGTCTGCCCCAGGGAACTGAGATGTTCCTGGGTACCTTAATAGTGTTATAAGAGGATTAAAAGCAGAAATCATTGAGATGTTGGTAGTGGTAATGGCACTAATTTCCCCCAATGTAACTATTTTTTCTGTAGAGAGTAGGTGGTTTCAGACTTCTTGGTGAGCTGCTCCCACTTGACCTGAGATATTAGAGTCTTTAATGTGTGAGTTTGATATGAAGTGGCTCTTTATACTCACTCTGTGAAAGTTAACATCTGGATTTGTGCTTTTCTCCAACATTTTCTCCATCTTTTTTATTTCCACTTTATACAGTTTTGCATGCCTGCTGTTAATGCACAATATTGTGCAAATGGTTTGATTTTAATAGCTGAAGCTAACAATTGGTGCAGAAACAAATCTGTTCTAGAAATAAGGATCTTACTCCCCCCAAATGCTGTTAATATTATTAGATTCTGTTTTAAAATTCATATATTTAACAGATAAATGTCAAGTTTAGAATTTCAAATTTCTCTGAAGAAATTAATGATATAAATGAACTACTGAAAGCGGTATTAGGAACGGTAGTGTTTCACGCTCACTTCATCCCATTAGAGAAAGTATTTTTGTTCAAGAGGTAAAAGGCAGTCAGCAAACAGGACTTCAGCAGAAGGGCTGTGTATAAAAATACTTTTTGCCTAAGTGGAAGAACATAATATTAGAGTGGCATCAGGATATGATTGCAGTGACAGTGGCATGGTTGTGTCAGTATGTTAGGTGAATGATTAACTGCTGGACAAAGGATAAAAGAGTTTAAAAGAACTGGTAAAAATAAGCAGCATTTTACCTACAGTATGGAAGCTTTTACAAAAACAAAAAACCTGTCTGGACACACACTCTCACATCACACACAAGTGGGATCACACCTGAGGGTGTTTTCCACCCCTGAAGGAATGTGTGTCCTCAGAGCTCAGTTGCATTTTGTCCAGCACTTAATTCAAAAGTTACCTCCCAGCACCCCAGCTGTCTGTCCAGCAGTGTCTGAGGGCCCTGAGGTGCTTTCCCACCTGCTCCAGGTGCACCCTCCAGACGTGAGTGAGTGTGGCAGCCCTGCAGAGCAGCCCTCAGTTGTGCTGGTGCTTTTCAGTGGGCTCCAGAGGTCAGCTGTCTTTGTAATGCCAATGGATGAATGTCCATGGCATAGATAAGCAATCCCAGGATCTCTCCCACTGCTCTAGTGCTGTGCCTGGGACCAGTGTACTTTACTACCAGTAAAATTCTGAGGCACGCTGGAGAATGGTCAATGGGGGAAAAAAAAGCGCCAAGTGAGAAAAAAAATCCAGAATTGCTCTGAGGAAAATTTTGCTAACAAGATTGCTGCTGTTTTGTGTTCTAGGACAGTAGTTCCTTCAGGTGCCTTTGTCCTTCCCTTGTCAATTTTTTTTTTCCATTTTGTTTTAAACATCTTTCACCATTCTTTCTTCAGTATTTTATCGTTCTCTTGTATGCTAATAGAAACATCTTTAACATGTCTGAGTGCTTGTGTCTGCATATTTGCTATTGTGCTTTTTTCCTTTCTCAAATGTATGCATTTTTTAAGGACTTTATTGCGTAGGGGCTATTTTTTTTTTTTAAGGAAGGAGGGGAATATTTAAATTCCTTTTCGTAAGGCACAAGGAAAGTAACTTATAAATTTTTTTCATCTCCTGTCATATTTTAGAAACTTATGAGAATTTTACTTGTAATTATATTATCAGTTTACCAGTCCAGTAATTTCTCTATCATATTTCTCAACCATATGTTCATGCATTCAATGTGTCATTATTATGTGTATGGTGCAATAAAATTCTATGTAACAGAACAATATGAATTACCCAGGGTTTATTAAGATTTACAGTGTATCCCATGTAAAACTGTGGGAAAAAAGAGAAGTAATATTTCTCTCATTACTATAATCCTTTAAATCTGTATGGCTCTTGAATTTTTAAGATAAAAATAAATAAATATAATAAATATAAATAGATATTTTCTCTGTAGTTTCTTACTCGGTATATAGAAAGCAGACACACTGACTCTACAGAAATAACTACCCTGTAAAGGAAAGACCTTACAAGAAAGTAGTTTCTGTTCATTAATACAACATTTTGAACTGATTAATGAGACCAATACAATTTTTATCTCTGAACTAATAGCTTGAGTTATTTTTTTTCCAAATTGTTCATATTTTATTGGCTGTTTATTTTCTATTACACTGCTTTTCAGATTTATGGAAAGTACTTGTAATTATCATATCCTTCATTTGATGCAATGAATATATTTTACTGGACAGTTTTATGCATTCAGTGTTACATGTTTTGTTTTGTAGCTGAAGACCAATTTCCTAATTGCTCTTGTGTGTGTAGTTTTTTCGAGGTCTTTTGCTAAGCTGCTGAGATTTTTGCATTTACGCATTAAGCATGTGTGATGTGGGACTAAGTCTATGATTTTACAAGTTAAAAGTCTCAAGCAAACTCTCATTACTCTTGTAGTTTTGAAGATTTTGCCATTGCACCTTATATTTGCAATTGAATTTTAAATAGTAATTTCTAGGTCACAACCCAATAGCGGTCAGTACAGAAGAAAAATGTTTGGGGAAACTTTTCCAAACCATTAATTGAAATTTCCATAGTACCTCTGTACTGCTAAGAGCAAGAGCAAGAAAGGAATATGTTTCTGCCTGGGGCTTTTGTGATCCTATTCCACAGAGATAGGAGCTATATACAAATTTAACTTTGTCTTTTATAGACAGCACTTTGTGTGTAGTCAAACCCAATGATTTTAAAACATTGTAGGAGTCATTTTTCTCTTGCAAGTAATAAACATGCCACATCCTTAAAAGACAAAGTGTGAGACATAGCTGTAATTGCTCAGTTTTGGTGCCAAGAATAAGTGGTTTGAAGAAAGCTTAGCACCCTTATCCCTAGGGAGATGTAAATTATCACAGACAACACCAGACACAGTAACTTCTCACTTGTGTGCTACTAAACAGTAAGGACTTGTCACAAGTATGAAAGTTAGTCATAAAGTAATAAAATGTATTTCTGACAGGTATTTATATTTTGATTAACAGTAAGTTTGTATGTATGTGCACAAATACGTAGAGTATGGTGTAAAATATTCATATTCTAAGAGCTCTAACAATGCTGTAAATACCAAACATAATATCATTTATTCTTCATTCTATAAGAGCAGATGTCTTTCTTAGAGCTGTGTTCTTCACTATATTCCTATATGAGTGAGTGCAAAAAGAATTGGGGGTGAAGAGGGACCTTATTACTATAGTAGTAGTGAGATAGTAAGTACCTTTCTTGAGTGTTCTTTTTTGATGTGTACTTTTCAAATAAGATTTGATTTGCTCAGTAATGATTCTTGTGTGTGAGTTTCCCTGCGTCACCAAAAAAGGTAAGTAAATACAGCAGAGGAATGGTAGATATTGTTAAGCTCAGGCCTTAATTGAAATGGCCTAATTGGTAGACATTGAGGATAGTTTAAATGGGGACAAACGCATCTGCATAGAAACTAGTCTGTTATTCTCTCTTGCGCGGTATACACAAACTGAGAAACTCAAAGGGCATCTCTGTTTAGAGAAAATTGTTTCTGATGTAGAACACATACAAACCAACTAGGGTTCATTTTTACAGTTTAAGGACCAGTAACCAGAATTACGCTGGTTTTATCAGTAAGAAGAAACTATTATAAAGCTGTTTAAGACTACTGGTATTAACAAAAGCCTCCACCATTAAACTACTGAGCACTAACTGTAGGGGGAGTAAATCTGGAATCTTTGCCTATGTTCAGCAAAGATCTGTACCAAGTACAATGTAATTTGGAGTACCAGGAGAGTTTATCATGTCAGCAGAGTTCACACATCCTATTGTACATAAGCCTGATGAATTGACCAGCTGGCATGATGAAAACTGACATGAGATTAAGCTGTACATGTAACTGTTATAGAAAACAACACTGGTATGCGCAGCATCGCATCAGCCATTAAATTTCTTTCTTGGGATTTGCTAAAAAAAAGTAGCATAATCTCTTACTTCGGTATAAGAGTCATTTATTTTGATGGCCCAAATGATTTTCGTCTGTACTCTCGTAGTGGGAGGATTTTTCAGTAGTGCCCCCATGGCCTACATTTGGGTGAGGATTGAATATCAGCATTCATAAAGCAGCAGTCATGCCTCTGGCAGATGTGCTGTTTTTCTGCAATTTAATGTTTTGGAGACATGATAAATAATAATCAAATGGCATTTACTTAAAGAAGCTACAAAGCTTCTACTGACAAACAATGAACAAAATTTATGTCAGGTCTCTGAGCTTGAGTGAGGCATGGGCCCAGGGGCATTGCAAGTGCCTTCATTTTATATACTTTCCTACTAGTCTGACTCATCCCTCAGGTTATTGTCAGAGCTAGTCAAAACCAGGACATGTTCACCCATGTGGTTGTCAGCTGGTCAAGGGTAGACTTTTTGCATGCCAGCAACCTCAGCCAGCTGGGTTCTAGAAAAAGTACATTGATTGTGATTCATGGGATAAGGGTGTAAGTTTCTTGTATCTAGACTTCTAGCATATTAAGGTCTGGCTGGTAGCTGCATGTCATGGTTTAACCCCAGCCAGCAGCTAAACATCATGCAGCCACTTGTTTATTCCCCTATCCCAGCAGGATGGGGGAAAGAGAATTTGGAGGAAAATGGAGAAAACTTGTGGGTTGAGAAAAGAGCAATTTTATATTTGAAATAAATATAATAAGGAAAAATAAAGTGTAATAGAAAGAAAAAAAAATAAAGATAAATAAAGCTTAAGAAAGACAAGTGATGCATATTAAAAGAATTTTTCTTGTCAGTAGGCATCTGCTGACTGTCCCTGAGCAGTGGCTTCCCAGCCAACCTTATATATAGTTTATATGCTGAGCATGATGCCCTATTTTAGAGAATATCCTTTTGACCAGTTTGAATCAGCTGTCCTGGCTGTGTCCTCTCCCAGCTTCTTGTGCACACCCAGCCTTCTCTCTGGCAGGGGTTAGTGAGGGGCGCAAAAAGCCTTGCCTCTGTAAGTACTGCTCAGTAATAATTAAACATCACTAATTTATCAACACAGTTTCCAGCACAAATCCATCGTACCAGCTACTGTGAACCATCCAAAACCAACAGACTCTCAACTTCTTATTCTATTTAAGTCATATTTGAGTCTCACAAATCTCACTACATCCTCATTAGATCTAGTCCCGATTCCCTCTGCCGTGGGCAGGTACACCTCGCACTAAACCAGATTCTCAAGGCCTTATCCAGCTTGGCTTCAAACATTGTCAGGGTTGGGGCATCCACAGCCTCCCATAGCAGCCTGTTTTGGTATCTCATCCTGACAATAGAAAAATTTCTTACTATTATTTAACCTGAATTTCTCCTCTTTTGATTTGTACCCATTACTCCTAGTCCTGCCACTACAGTTCCTGATGAAGAGGCCTTCTCTGGCTTCCCTTTAGGCCTCATGCAGATACTGGAAGGCTGCTCTGAGGTCATACAACCTTCTCTTCTCCAGGCTGAACTGCCTTAGCTTTCTCATCCTGCCTTAAGTGTTCCAGTCCTCTTATCAACTTCATGGCCCTCCTCTGGACTTGCTCCAATAGTTCCACATCCTTCTTATGTTGGGAACACCGTAACTGTACAAAGCATTCCAAGTGGGATCTCAGCAGAACAGAGTAGAGAATCGCCTCCTTCGACCTGCTGGCCACACTACTTTTGGTACAGCCCAGGGTTTGCTTGGCTTTCTGGGCTGCAAGCGCACATTGCTAGGTCTTGCTGAGTTTTTCATCACCTATCACCTTCAAGTCTCTCTTGACAGAGCTTCTCTAAATGCCTGTAGGTGTGTCTGAGATGTACAGCCCAGCTGTAGGACCTTTGTTACAATATAGAGATACCATTGCTTCAGTCTATGGATCACCCCTGTGAAGTGTCTATAAAAAGTCTCTAAGTATCCACAAATATCCATTGAGTTCATTTAGTCCATGAGTTGGCATTCCATCTGTTCTAGAGGTCACTCAGGACAGGAAAGGGGATGTCCTGCATGGAGGAATTGGGCACTAAAGGCAGTTCAGGTCTGGTCACTGCCGCATTCCATCTGCTTATTTTAAGTCTTCTATTAGTTTACCTAGCTAATACTTTAGTAATTCCTGTAAAATGTGGCTCAGACCATGGGTTCCAGCAGTTTAAAGGTATATATATTTCACTCTTTACCCCAGGATCTTTTGGGCCACTTTATAGGGTTTAACATTGCTGTGAATTCCTCCCCTTGCTCCTAACTTGGCTAGCAACAAGGGATTCCAGATATAGCAATTCCCATAGCATGCTACATAGATCATCATTCCATTTTCCCAGAGTCTGGTGCATGATAGAGGATGTAATATCCTCCCTCAACTCCCTGTGTCTATGAGATTGTTTTGGAAATGAGTCCTATTTTCTGACTCAGTTATTTCGAGAGTGCTGTGTGTGACCATAAAACCTTTTTTCAAGGCCCAGGATAGTATTCCAAGCAGTGGCATGGGTTACACAGTATATTTCCATCCCTCCAGTGTTGCTTCCATCATTGTAAATGCATGGTGAAACAGGTTTGTGGTAGGTGATATAATCATATGGCTTTTCCATATTTATGCCTTCACCCTCTATAGCAAAAAGGCTTTAGCTGCCTTACTAGTTTGATTATTGGGGTGTGTTTGACATTCTTGGATAACATGTGCAATGGAATCAATTCAACCCCTCTACCACAAGCCCATCTATCTGCTGCATGCCTTCCTAAATGTCCTTATGTGTTATTAGCCCATCAAGCTATAAAAATAGCCCACTGTTCTGTTCCCAGTCCAGCTCCGTCTGAGCCACTTCAATTCTAACAGCTTGGTCACCTGTTCATTCTTTCAGTGTTCTTCAGTGCCCCAACTCCTAGGTATGTGTGCATCTTGTGAGGTACTTTTTACAATTGCATTCTCTACCTGAGCAACAATATCTTGCCAGAATTCAGCAGCCCAAAGGGGTGTTTCACACCTCTGTCAGTTGGCCTGCTTCCATTGCTGTAGCCACCACCACAGAGAGCTTGCCATCATCTGTGAGTCAGTACAGAGATACAGAGATAAAGGACTGGCCCCTTTTCTTGTTCAGCAGTATCTAAAGCTAGCTTCACTTCAGGTCACTTCTGCCAACTGACTTGATTCACCTTGTCCTTAAGCATTTTTTGTGTCTTGTCACGTAGGACTCCACACAGTCAAAACCAGTATACTGTAGGTATTTTGAAGATAAATTATTCTTTGTCTTTTTTGGAAGTTCTGTACAACTAGAAAAGGTTCTGAATATAAAGCACTGAACATGAAAACTCTTTAGATTTTCCATTTGTCTCTAAAGAAGAGCGTTTAATACATATAATGTGCCATGAAGAAGTACCAAAATTCAGTAGATCTTCACCCAAATTTTACTGAGAGCTATAAAATATTTCAGAATCCATGCTTGAAGTTTGTGATGTTATGGAAGAATATTCCCGTGCAAGCATCTTATTGTGTAACTGTTGTAGGAACTCAAAAATAGCTCTTTCTTTCTGTTTAGTATTTCAGTGATATTCAGAGATTTGAGAAGTCCTGAGGAGGCTATCTACAAAGTCAGGTTTTTACTTCTAAACATTTTTAAAAATTAAAAGAGCAGTTTGATTCAATGATTATTATAAAATTATAATAACTAAAAGAGGAAAACTTGGAACTGAAACACACCTATTTAAAAATAAATCTTCACACATACAGGGCTCTACTGTTTTCATTGCCAGTTTAGGCTACACAATTAATCAGTGCTTCTGTTATCTTGATAATCTGTCTGCTTGCTGTTGTAAATAACTTACACTTGCTGCTGAAGTTGCTGACAGCTATTTAGGCTTTCAGCTTTCAAAAATGCTTCTAATTGTACATGTTTGCAGCCTCTAAAAGCATTTGCTTCTGAGATAATTTTTGCAGTTAATGTACCTCGAAGTTTTCCTGTTTGTTTCTGTTTATTTTCTTTAGAGTTGTATTTCCAAAGTGTGAATCTCTCTAATTGATTCAGTTCACCTGAGAATACAAAGTGACACAGTAGCTTTTCATGAAAAAACATTACCTTGTTTTTGAGATTGGTGGTTTATCTTTGTGGAAGACAGGACATTCTCCTGTAATGCCACATGTAACCTGTGAAGCCCTGCACTTTGGGTAAGCTTGTGCTTACATGAAATTTTCACACTTATACCTGCGTGGAGCCAGGAACTTGGGCTGCGGGGAATTCTGTAGGGAGCAGGTGGGATGGGTTACATGTGCTTTCCTACCCACAGGTGGTGGAAACTTGATCTGTATTTTAAAAAAAAAATAAATCTGGTATTCTGAGTATCCCCTCCTATTCTCCAGTCTGGCAGCAGTGTGGAGTCACTCCTCAGCAGAATACAAAGTCTACCCTTCCTCCACTTCTCTGCAAACACATTTTTCTATGCTCTTATCATTGTAAATTTGGTCTGAGAGCAGAGGACACTTACACATAGCACATCTACCATTTCAAGAGCAGCAAAAAGCTGTTGGGCATATCATTGATTTCAGCAGCAAGACCACTGGATGTACAAAGGCTCTTGTTTGCTTGTGATCACACCACTGGCTATGCCAGGAATAAAAAAAGAGGTTTTCTGACATGCTGTGCTGCAATCTTACCATGAAACAATTCTTCCTCCTGAAATGTTTGGTTTTAGCCCCTGGTGGTAGTTATAAAAGCATGTTAAATACCAGACTTCTCAGCTTGAGACCATCTGTTTCCCTTGCAATCATGTACCACCCCCACACCCGGGTTCCTTGTTACCAGTGTTGCAGTTTCAGCGCAAGACAGAAAGAAAGGTATTTTCCTATATGATAGTTAGGCAGAAGATGGACTTGGGAAACGTTCAGGTGGAGAGGGTGTGATTAGGCTAGAAATAGAAGGGGTTTTCCCCACAAGGAAGGCAGCAGGCTTTCAGGGAGTCCGGTCGTTCAGATCTCTGCTGGCTCTGTGCCTGTGTAAAATCTTGTCCCCCTTGGCTGGGGCACGGCTTGCTTCATAAATCAGCAGCATTAACATGGTGAGCAAGCTGTCTTCACAAGTGCTCTCCCAGCATACCTAGAAATGCTTTTGCCAAATTTGTTACTGGTGAAATGACAGCTGTTAGGTTTAAAGGGAGCTTACACACTTCCTCTACATTATTTGAAACGCAAATTCTCCATATGTAGAAATTAGCTTACTATTAGGGGATGTCAGATCAATCTTTTTCTTAAGAACTAAATAGTATATGGAATCTATAATTCTATCACAAGAACATAAAATTGCAATGAAATGGTGGTTTAGCCTTTGCTTATCCCAGAGGAAGCAGCAACATCTCTTTTGCTGCTGCAGTTACTTGGAAGTCAGGAGCATTGTGGAAAGAATTCAGCTTGCTAATGATATGTGGGAGATTTCATCACATTTCAGTGCACTGTGGTGGTGATATTCTTTGTGCTTATTTGTGTATATTTGCCATTGTTTCAAAACCCTTATTTTCAAAAAAATTACTTTAGCTCTACTCTTCTGGGATCTTTTTGTGTATACTATCAAGTTGGCTATTTAAATCAAATGGAGTAGTAGTGAGCTGTAATTTCTCTACCTTTCATTGGTTCTGTCAGTGTCTGTCTGAGAACTACAGCAGTGTTTTTAAAAGGAAGAGCTTACTGTGACATGAATCAGCCATGTTTTTTTAAGGAGCTTGATTTGGGCTGTAAAGTTTAGCTGGAAACTGATGTGAAAGATCATCTGCTGGAAACAGCTTTGCAGCAACAACAAAAATAGGGCATAATGAAGATACATACAGAAGAAGCCTACAGTAATTTATGAAAATACATATATAGAATTTAACTTGAAGAAAAACTGATTTTCTCGTTTTTCTGTGTCTTATAAATTATTTTTTTTATTATGCACTTTCTCCCCTTTTTGTTTAATATTGAACAAAATCGGTTTTTGTCATTAATTACAATACAATCTGTTTAAGCTGTTTAGCATGCTGCTGTCTTTCACAGCACTTGCAAAATAAATAGTGAACACATACAAATGTCTAATTAGGTCACTCTCCATGTCCACTTATGCTTCTGAATTTATAGATTTGCTTAAAATGCTGTGCTAGGTAGGGGAGAATTTTGTTTGATAAGTAACAGGAACAGAGGCAGTCAGGTTGAAAGGTGGTTTTGGTTTCAACTCTTAGAAATTCAAAGTTGAGGTTTGATTTGAGGGTTAATAATTCAATCTTCCTACTGAAAAGGGAAGCAGCTGTATTGGAAACCCAGAATACCTTTTAAGAAATCTTTTGCAATAGATTTGTTCTTTTGATTGATACCTAAGTAGATTTGATTGTCATTAAAACAGACTAAGTCAAGAGTGGTTTTGTTAATTTTTTTTTTCATAAGGAGGAAGAACAAAATTCTAATTCACATGTAAGCCTAAAAAGCTTATTTAAAGTCATTAGAGAACAATAGTTCTTTAGTTTGCTCTTGTAGAGGCCTCCCCCTATTATGTGTTTCTCTTCCTTGACACAGTTAAGAGAAAAAGTATTTAAAAGCTATTTTGGAAGCTTGGGTCCCTATTCTTTTCCTGTCTTTCATAATCTGTATATTTCTTATACTTGATAACAGATCAATTAATTGATTTGGAGACAAGAATTCATCTGGTGGTCTTCTGCTTTATTTCCCTCTTGCTCTAAGGCCCAAGCTGCAGTCTGTAAGAATTTTTGCTTTAACTCTAGAGGTCAGGATGAAATTCCTTTTTTAAAGTCATGCCAGAGTAAGCATCTCACTTCTGGGTTTTCCATACAACTTTGCTTATTATGATTTTTCTAATGAAATTTGATATGCTTTCTCATTTTTCTCTGAACTTTTCTCTCACGTCTTTGCTTTGGTGAGGTCTCCTCTGTGTATTATTCACTCAACCTCTTTTCTGTGCAATTCTACCATTTTTCCCCCATGGTTTTCTTTTCATGTCACTGCCCCTGTTCCGTTTTCATTTCCTCCAAAGCAAAACGTGAATCCCTCTTATCGGAGTCCTTTCAAATCTGCTGAAACAAACTCACCTGGTTTTGCTTAGAAGTTTTATATTGTGTATTCCCATTCCTGGCTTATCTTTCACAGATTTTATTAGTGTGGCCTTGTGTGTCCAGACAAGGGTTTAGAATGCAGAAATTGGTAAAGAATTTAATTGCTTATACTGAACTAATTTTTAGGGGCCTTTCAAACTGCTCTTGGGTTTGTAAATTTGCAAAATGTTCAAGGGATTGCATTAACTATTGCAAGTCCATGACAAAAACTTAATTTGATCTGTTTAATGCAGAATGTTTTTTCTGGCTCTTGAAGTTGAGGAAGACTAGGAGTTTGCTCCTTTTTCATGAATGTCAGCCATATGTCAGTTAAAGTCAGATTTAGTAGTAAAAGAGCCTTTAGATTCCATTTTATTTATTTGGCAGAAGGGCAGGTTTTTACAGCACTGGTTGTGTCATCTCTAAGAATTACATAATCATGACTTGAGAGTGTATTTTTTCTGGTTCAAAGTTGTAAGAGTTTAGGTTTTCTTAACCTGTACAGTAGTAACTGCGCTTCTAAAATAAATAGCTTTGGCAAATTGTTTTTCTTGGAAGTCGTAAAAAATTAAATCAGAAGACAAAGAAAAACATACACATAGCTCCCTCTGGATTAATGATTTTGGATAGGAACCAAAATTATCTAACACTTGAAAATGCTAAGAAATCTATTCAGAGTCCATGCATCAGACTGCAGTGGGAGCTACATTGAACTCCAGTTAAACGTGCAGTATGAGACAAATACATATATTAACACACTGTCTTTGTGACTGAATCATTGTAGAATTTACCCAGTTGACAGCTGAAACATGGTTCTTCTTTCTGACATTTATTTATAAATGACAATTTTTGCAGTCAAAATTAAGTGTCTGTCTGTATTTGGTGTAAACATAAAGTGCAGGGTGAGCAAAGTGGGAAATGGCATACTCTGCATCATTTTACCTGTGTTTTACTGGCAGGTTTTGGCTTTGTATTCAAAGGTTTTTCAAATTAATTTCAGTCCCCTGTCACCATTTTGGAAGGCTGATTTTTTCTCTTTGTACGAAGTCTTTCAGCTGGACTTCTGAATTTTTGTTTCATGTTTTGTTTTCTTTCAATGAAAACCTCCATTCTCTAATTAACACATTCGTTTTTAATTTGTTAACTGAAAACATGTTTCTCCACTGATTTCCATGAGTTAGCAGCAAAGAAGATAGTCTGAAGCTAACAATAATTGCATAACTTTTTCACTTCTGACTCTAAATATGAAATGAAGGATGATTTAATTCATTAAGATGAAGATAAGTCTGCTCTGATTAGAAAAAACTATAACTAAGTGAAGCCTGTAGTCTTGGTGATCCCCCTCCTCATAGACCATACCTCTAGGCGTCTGCTATACCCCAGTGGGGGGAAAGAACCCCAAGCCCACAGTCATGCAAAACGTCTGAATCCCACTGAGGAGAAGCCAGCACAGGAGCACACCACTGAAGCCTGCATTATTATATTTTGGATCTCTGGATAATATAAGCTGAGTGTCATTTTTGTGTCTCAAGTGAGCAAGCTTTTCTCATTTCTCACAGTGTGATACCAACTTTTCCCAGTTTGATATCCTGGTAAATTGTTGGAAATAAGTCAATGACATATTACCAGTGAAGGATTTTGTTTGGTTTTACAGACCTCGGGTCCTAAAAGGAGAATATAAATAATGTCTCTTAGTATCCCTGCTAACTACTATGTGGTTTAGGCTGGGGTGGAAGGAGATGGCATTTGTGTAATACAACAGCAGGATTGGAAGCACAATATTGCTTCTCATTCGTCCTGTGTGCATAGCTGCCATCATGGGTTTAATATTCCCTGTTTTATTTCATTCTTTGGTAAAGCAAAATCTTAAGTATGTTACCCCAGCAGGTTAAATTTCAATTTACTTTAGCAGTGTTTCTGTATTTTTCTTTTTTCATTTTTTTTCTTAAATCCCTCTGGGGATAAAGAGGCCACTATTAGGAAGATTGTTTCCTGAACTAGTTCCACTTATAGCTTTTTTCACTGAAGCTGAAATATTTGTCTCATGTTCAGCTTTCATAAGGTGATTAAGCTTCCACAGTTCAGTTGAAAACTGGCAAAGTCCAGTTTACTTTGTTACTTTAAGTGTCTGCCTTTGGATGGTAACAACACCAGTGGTTTTCCTTGATCCTTGATCAAGAACAAACACTTGAGTGGTGTTTGTTCTCCAAATGTGAGCTGTTTCACCCCACATGCTTTTGTAACTACCTTTTGTTAGCTGGGTACCTACCTTGTGTAGGTACCAGATAAGAAGACGTTATCTCTATATGATAGTTAAATTAAACAGGTTTTGCCTGCCATAATATTGACTGTGTGTTACATCTGTGTTGAAGGGGTTAATGGAGTGGTTGCAGGCTTGAGGTGTTTATGTTGGAATGCTTTGAGAATCAATTCCCTCTAATGGAAAAAATGCTTTAAAAGTGAGCTGGTTCCATTCCCACAGTGGGTAACAGAGAGTGGAAACAACATTTAATAAACCTTTCAGAAGTAAATCCTGCGATTTTGCCTTTCACCCCCACCTGTGGAAGAAATGCCCACTTTCCTCTCAATGGGCTGGATTTCATCCTGCGGTGTATTTGCCTTACTCTGTTAGGTAACGAGAAAATCTTTGGACAAAAACATACTTGAAAAATACCTTCTGCATATGTATCATCTAAGGCCCAAGTTTTATTGACTTGATCTTTTGCTTAAATGGCAGGTTGACCAAAAATAGCCAGCCTTAAGATTCCTTCTCAGCTGTCCTTAACTATGTGGTTTCCAGTAAATTGAAGAAATTTGCCTATAGGCTTCTTGTTTTACAAATATAAATGCTGCAAATTAAGATACTTATTGTAGTTGGATTGCATTGTTGCATCTTCTGTTCTACCTATGTGCTGTCTTTATTTTAAATATTAGAGCATATAGATGATTTGGCAAATGTAACCCTTTACTTATGAAAATAAAACATTTTTACATTGTTAGTTGTTTGGAGGTTTTTCTTACTCCTAGAGTTCTCATGCAAAGTGGAGTGGCTTACAGTAATATTTTTGCTTTGCTAATTAAGATGATTATATACGGATTTAAATCAAGGAAGAGTTTTGTTCTATTGATAAACTTTGCTGAAAAATCCAAGGTTTATTTTCTATTGAGAATTGGCCTGACTTTAAATGCAAGGCATATTTGTTGTGAACCATGAACAGTCTTTATGAAACCTGAAGAAGATTTGTGAAAACAGCCTGTAATAAAAATCACACATGCTTCATAAAACACTACTTGATAGATATCACTTGCACCATTAAGAACTAAACGACAAAGGATGTAATTTCAGTTCTGGCATACAATATTAATCGAAAGGCTTTAAAGCATCTTGCTGATGAGAGCTATGACAACATGACATTGAAGAATTACAAACTGGAGACATCTATCTTAATCAGATTTTCAAAGTAAATGCCATAAAATAGAAAGTTATGTTATCTATCTTCATAGGGTCACATATCATATAGGGTATAACTTTTCAGCTTGTTTATTCTAAAAATATCAGGGACAAAAAATGTGCCTTTCAAATAAGTTTAAAGCTCAGTTCAAATATTTACAAAGTTTTTGGGAATATATTAGTAACTTTCTGGTGCTTTCTATTTCTGCATTAGGGAGAGCTGAATTATGAAACAGCTGAAAATGCACAAGTATTATCAGTGTAAAGATGTTGAGGGAAAATATTATACTTTGTGGATGTGAAATAAAAAGACAAAGTTGCAAGTGTACCTTTAACTGCAAGTGTAATGCACCTGTAGATGCCACAGCTGAAGGACATTGGTAAAAGCTCCCAGGATACAACAAAAGTATTTTTTCTTCAGTTCCTAAAGCTTGCAGTTATTTTGCATTACTTGTTTCTTTGTCTTCCTGTGTATATTTAACTGGTAAAGAAGTGTCCTTATAGTGTGAGGGAAATTATCAGCGTGTACTTTGTAGTTTAAGCACCAGTGTTGCATGTTAGGGACTCTTACTGCCCTCCAGGGAGTTCCAGCTACTTCTCTGGTCATCTGGTCTTAGACAGACACTAAATGAGAACCATGGGATCATTTTGAGTTACTCTAGAGTCAAATAAATCTTTCTTCCCTTTCAGGGCAGAAGTCTTTATTTCTTTTTAAAAAGTAAAATCATGTTGCAGTCTGAAGAAAAATGTGTAATATAAATTACAAAATTAAGGTTTTCTTTATTATTTCTCCCACACTTAGAATCATAGGCAAGGCAATGCAGTCTTTCAGAGATTATCCTGCATTAAATTCACTGGTATTTTCTCACTCCCAGATAGCTTGACAAGTTGTCAGACCCTACAGGCATTGTAATGATGAGGAGACAAACATTGGCCCACTTTGATCAAGCTACGTGTTTGACTTTTGCCCATTTTATATTATAATAATATACACATACACAAGGTGCATATCTAGATCAAAGTTTCCTTGTCACTTCTCCTTATGCTTGTCACCATGTATGTAGCACAGGAGCAGAGAGGAAGTCAGCAGCAGTGGCTGTAGGTTAATTTTGTTTCCATCTCTATGTCCATTAGTTGTAAACCAAGAAGAAAAGGATGGGCAAGCTGACAGCAAATCAGAGTGAAAGGACTTTCCTCTGATGGTAGGCAGTGTGTCACCTCAGTCCCTGGGTTGAGTGTGGGGTTTGGATCCTTACAGCATTTGGCACAGCAGAGCCAATTTGGATGTGAATAAGACTAAGCAAATGCTTGGCATTAACCACAAAATAAGCACATACGGCAACTTGACTTAAATTACCCCATGACTAGTAGTAAATGATCAGAAAGGAAGCTTTGAGCCTCACACACCCTGGCAGGAAGAACTGAACTGAAGGAGTGGTTCATTCAAAGGACAGAAATGCCTAATTACAAAGGAGCACTTAAATACTCTTTTTTTTTTCTTTTTTTTTTCTTTTTTTCGAACAGATAACCTTTTTTATGTTTTCATTAATTAAATGTGGCTTCTCATGGAAGGTGCTCCCAGGCCAGAGACTTCTGGAGTGATTGATTTTACTTGCCCACAGGATCCTGAAGCTGTGGCCATAGCGGTGCGGGTAGCCTGTCTTACCCCTCTGTAAGCAGGTACTTTTAAAAATAGCTCTTTTGGGAGCTCTAGGAATAATTGAGCCATAATACTCACTTTTTCCAATTTGCAGGAGCTTCTGAGGTAAATCCCAGTTCTACTTACGGTACTTTTGGAGATATGACCATATGTCAGTTAGGTAAAATTTCAAGTCCATTGAAGGGTTTTATGGAGGAAATCAAGCCAGTTCTTATAAAAATTACTTTTTACTGCTAGCAATCAAGGGCTAGCAGACCAGAGACCTGCAAACAAAGGGTTGCATTATTTATTACCAGTTTTCTAAAACATTCACTATACTCCAGATTGTTACTTCCAGTATATATTATGGATCTTTCCTTTACCATTGCAGAGACTTTTCTAAAGAGAAAACTGAAAAGGAGCAGTCTGACCAGAAAGAGTTAAGACTCTTGTGGACATAGATATTTAATAGCATTTTGTTCACATTTGAAATGTTCATATCATAATGGAAGACTTTGCTTTTGTGTTTGTCATGGAAACTCTTAAGTTCACATTAGTTTTACACTTTTTAAAAGCGTAATCTTTATCAACTGGAAATCACCTTTCTTCTTTCTTAAATTAGTAGCTAGCTGACAGCTCTCAATCATCTATCTGTTATAGAATTCACTATCACACAAAATATGAAACAAATTACTTTTTTTCATGGATACTTGGTCTGCTTTTCTGCCTCTGAATTAGCCCCTTTCCCCTGCATAGCTGTAGGTGTCATAAATGTCTCTCCTTCCTATGCTGTTCAAATTCTGTAACAATTAAATGATAAAATTAATTAAATGTAGATTACTTTTTGAAAAATAAAAGAGGAAAAGGTTTTGTGAAAGGCTACAGAGCTGCATATAATTTACCTCTGCAATTGAAATGGCTGCTTTGCTTCACTGTGATTCCCTAAGGTAAATAACAATTTTAATATGTTTTGAAAAAATCATGTAACTGTAGTAAGACAGCTTTCTACCCAATTTCTTATGACTTTTCTGAGTTCTGTACATATGTTCACATACATAGTTATCTGACATTGACAAACTCAACAAATGCCTTAAAAATGTGGGGTTTGTTTGTTGCCCCTGAAGAACTTTGACAGACTGCTTGCTGGGCCAGTTTATATTTGCTTCTTACTGCAGAAATCTCTTAAGGAGATGAATGGGATTGCTCTGGAATCATTAAGGTCTAGATCAAACAGGGACATTATAATTAAAACTTAACATTTCTAGACCTAAGTCTACCTGTACCTACCCATATCTGCTTATTTTTAGTGTAAGTTAGACATTCCCATTTAGATTAAATCAATTAAGATAGCATTTAAAATCCAATTTAAAGCAAAGGAACTCTCTGGAATAGTTTTAAAGTATTTCAATCCAATTGGACTTTATCAGATTTTAATGCTTTTCTTCTAATAAGTGGTTTGTTGTCAGGGAACTGGCCAAGTCCCAGGGCTGCTGTCTTTCCAATATCCAAGGGAAGAAGTATTTCCCTCTAGGACTCCTGTTTTCCAACAAACTCGTGGGTAGGGAGGAAAGAGGAGTTATAGGGTGCTGACAGTCAGTATTGTGACATGAAGGGCTATTATTACAGGAGTAGTGTCCAGTGCTGCAGAGTTTATGAAGTTCATATTCTGTCATCCCACTGTCCTTAAAAACTCCTTAAGTAGGAAAAGCAAGAAAACTAGAACTACTCTGGCAGCAATACTGATTTCTCAGTAGACCTGTGTGGATCACTTAACATACATGCCTCAGTTTCCCTGTATGTGCAGAGAATATTTTCAGTGTCACAGGGATGTTGAGAAGTTGTTACTCCATAAGACCGATAGCTTTTTGTGAAATCCTCAGTAATACGGAAAGCTGTTTTCCTCTTAACTCCTTAAAAGAGTGGAAAAGGGAATCTAGTTCCACCTTAAGAATGGCATTCAAAACATGACTATTGTGATGTTTCTCTCTTCTTCAAAAATCACTGGTGCAGCATAAGGGTTTTATTAGAAATGGTGCAAACAGAATGTAGCGGTTTGAGTCTGTGATTTTGGCATGACTTTTATCTTGTGCAGAGGTTGCACTTGCCAGAACTACTTTACTTTTTGCTGTGAGATAGGACCAGGAGAAAAAAGCAAAACAGGCTTAAAACTTTTAGAAGAACAAAGAAAACTTTTAATGACAAATTAAACTGGTTTGTAGAAATCAGAATTAAACCTGTAAATCACTTCTCCTTTAGCACTCTTTTCTTTTCCCACCAACACAACAATGTAGAAGACAAAAACTCAAAGATATCTCACTCTTAAAACAATCTTTCAATCTACTCAAGAGGAAGAGCTTCTCTAGCAAAACCATGGTGACTT
>VWZN01010521.1:363102-398493 GCA_013396955.1 Regulus satrapa | reverse complement strand
GGAGCTGGCCCGGCCCGGGTGCGCCCGAGCTGTTACCTCGGTCTTCGCCGGAAAGAAAGAGAGCTTCTTTTCCGGGTTCTCGATTTTTAAAGTGTGTATGCACAGAGGCGAACACTTTTCTGATTGGTCAATTACTTCTGTGGGCTAGGTTCTAACTGAGACCAGCACACAGAAGAACTGTGTATTGGGGAAATCTGGCAGGTTGAATAAAGATCCAAAAAGCAGTCCTCAGTGATCTCTCATTCAGAATGACATTGTAGGACTGAGGAAATTGAGAGGAGTATAGATTTTAGCTCTGTTGATTTATGGAAAATCTAACCTTGTTAAATGCAACTCTACCTGTAGCTTTTGACAATTAGAAAAGAAATAAATCATTCCAGATTCTTCAGGGTTTTTTTTTATTTTGAGGAAGCTGTGGATTCCCTGCCAATTGAAGCCACCCTCAGACACAAGAAAATGGCACTTGTCAGCATTCTGTGGAGAGAGAAAGTAGGATTGGAAGACAGGTGATCTTTGCCAAATTGCACTTGCTGTGGCCTTCTAGCTCCCTTCTAGCCTCTCTTAATTTCTTATATATGTTCCTCTGTATCTTCAGTGTCAATAATGTTTAAATGTTATATAGCAGAAGGGCCTTTTGGTTCACAGTAAATTTATAGGGAAATAACCTAAATTCCGAGTAGTGACCTGTGTAGCTGACCTATGGTCTGAGTATCCAATTTCTTTCTTCCAGCATATTTTCAGAGTAATTATTAAATTATGCATTTATTTGTGGGGTATATAAATACCCTTTACAGAATCTTCACCATCCATCTTTCTCATGGGTAGTAAAGTGTGTGGGAAGGTCTGACATCTACCTGAGACAAGCCTGGCACTCACACCCTCCTTTGTGCAAGAGAACAATGATGATTAATCCTCTACTTTGTCTTTAGCAGATAATGGTGCAAGACCTATAGTACTAAAAATGATAGACTGAAAGATTGATTTTCAGCAGAGATTGTAAATGAGAAGAGAAATTAATGAACAAGAGGGATGTCAGGGTAACATTTCAACTGGTAGGAGCTGCAGTAGAGGAGGGTTTTGCACTGATCATGGCAAAACTGTCCAAAAAGGCTAGGTGAGAGTGTCAAAAAGGGGAATACAAAAGAAAAGTCTGATCTTAAGAACAATATTAATTAATTTATCTATCTGATTAAAAATAAATTAATGCTAATTACTTCATTCTACCTGCTATTTTTCTGTATTTTTTGAAATTAATTTCTGTAATGAATAATTTATACAGCTATATTTGTGTGATATATTATATACATGTGTGTAAATACTTACACAGACACATGTGCACATACATAGTTTTTTATATACACATGCACATATATATTATAAAATATAAGGGCACAGTTAATTTTGCAGCAGGTGGTGAATAGCTTGTTATCTAAATCAGATAAAATTTTAAATAGACATGGGGAAAATTCTTTGCTCTAGTGTTGGTATCTTAACTTTCTTTAGCTGCCTTGTTGAAATGTGGCTTAAAGCCCTTGATAGGGATTGTAATCACATGCAGTGACAGCATTTGTGTCAGTGTTGGTGAAGATAAAGCTTATCAGTTGTATCCTACCTGAACTGGAATTTTGCATTAATATATTAGGGATTTGGTGTTGAAAATCTCACTAACAGTATAAATGCTGTCATTCTTTTAATGAGAGATTTGGCATTGCTGTTGTTAGTGATAAAAGTCATGTTGACCACACAAAATCACTGAAGAGAATAATATTGTTCTTAGAAAGGAAATCATTCTAACTACTTGGTTTTTTTCTCTTTAACTCTATTTCTTAACACTTTCATGTCGTCTTATGTTCATGACCTGGGAAATTTCTCACAGTTAATTTTGTAGCAGTCACCTTTAAGTTATTGGAAACATCTGTTTCAATTTCAGACATACTTTTCCTGTGTTTGCTGTACCAGAGTTTTATTATTGAATTTGTAACAATTTGCAGTTATAACCACTTTCAAAAGGGAACTGCTTATGGAAATGAAACAACTAATTTTAAAACTACTTGAAAGCTTCTGCACAGTGAGAAAAGTGCATGCCCTGTATCTTCTTCTCTGCTTAACACTTGAATTTATATTATGAAGTATGTTTTGCTAGTGTAGGAAATAGATTGCAATACGAATTACATAATTGTTAAGTGTTACATGTTTAAGTGTCATCAGTCATTGTTAAATTGTGGTAAATTAAGTGTCAAGGTTTCTTTAGTTTTGTGTGCACTGTGTAGTAAAAGGATTGTCTTATATTTATGACTTATTTGCCACTGATTTTATGGAACAGATTATTAAAATCGAACATTGCTGGTGGTATTTGATTGCAAGTTTTGCTGTTTTGAGGGTTTGGGTTTAAGCTTTACAGGGGTTGTGTGCTTTGGTTAGGTTAGAAAATATTTCCTTTTGTTTTGATGGCCTGACTCTCTTATCACCTGTGACTTCCTCCAAACTGTATTTATATTGCATGGTGTGAAATTGGAAAATCTGTTCTGTGTGTGTTCTAATGGATGTGACGGTCATTAAGTATATGAGTCTTCTGACGTGGTAATCAGATGTGAATCAGTCTGTTAAATATCCATGAAGCAACATCTGCTTCACAGAGTGACCTTCTGCTAAAGAATACTTAGCATCTATTAGCAGATCACAGTGCAGATCTGCCTTATTTGAAATGCACTAAACTAGAGTAGTCTACTGCTGTTTAGCAACTAGCTTGTAATAATTTATTGCAGTTAAATAAAGCTTAAAAAACTCCATTAAATAATTATAGGGATTATATGCGTTTTGAAAACCTTTGTGTTCTACTGAAATTACCCATTTAATTTCAGGGTTGGTTTGTTAAAAAAAACTGAAGTCTAAAGGCACATTAGGGGATCTGTCAGATGCTATTTTCTGTAGGTGTTAATAAAACCAGATTTAAAAAAAAAAAAAAAGAAATTAAAACCAAAAGCAATTTTACCATCTGTTGTGTATTAATTAGAACTTGGTGTATCAAGGGTAAACTTGCTCTTACAGAATGTCACTGAATGTCTGCTAATAGAATAATATGCAAATACATTAGATGATAGGATTATATTAAATTTCTCATTGTGCTTTGGTTGTAGTAAATGCCAAGATGTTGTATAACGATCTTTGATTTTTCTTTCTTCTTAGAACAACCTCCAAATAACCAAGGCCAGTCGACCCTGCAGCCTTTGCCACCTTCTCACAAGCAACATTCAGCACAGCATCACCCATCCATCACGTCACTTAACAGAAACTCACTGACAAACAGGAGGAATCAGAGTCCGGCCCCGCCGGCTGCTTTGCCCGCCGAGCTGCAAACCACACCTGAGTCAGTCCAGCTGCAGGACAGCTGGGTGCTTGGCAGTAATGCGCCACTGGAAAGCAGGTAATTACTTAGCTTCGACTACAGACTGTGGCAATGCTAAAGAAAACATTTAACTTAATGAAAGTTGACCCGCAGCTAATACTTCCCTTCATTCAGCAAGCAGAACTGAAAACTTCTCTGTCCTGAAATAGATGTCCTCATTCTAAATCCTCAGTGACACTCTTCTCCCTTACAGTCCTGTTCCAGAATAATTAGAGTACATTAATTTTTCCAGACCTGTTCCAGAAGCATTTTCCTTCCTGTTCATAATCTGTGGCTTTTGCCTGTTTGAAGAAATGTATTGCCTTGATTGCCAGAAGAAATGTGTCAAGTACCTACTGTCATACAGATCAAATGTCAAATAACATTCAGTAATAGTTTTTAACATTTGTACTTGATGCCTTTAAAGACATGCTTATGTGAACTTTTAAAAGGTGCTAGATTTTGGTGAGACAGAAGAGCTCAGTTCTGGTGAAATTATAAATTTGTCAGTGAAAAATGGCTGTAGGAAAGAAGCAGCTCATATGAAGGGTGACACTAGTTTTTTTAGGGGCAGAATGATCTGTTAAGAAATTGATAGGACTTACCGGCACAGAGCTGAATTTACCTACAGTGATTAATTAGTACTCATGTAACACTCAATCAGCACTAATTTTTTATTAAGGAAAGCCATAATATTCCAATTTAGTTTTCAAACTGAGCATTTATTACTATATTGAAGTTGACAGTAATTCTTGAAAATGTTTATGAAATCCCTTCAGTTTATTCTTTGAATCCCTTTAAAATTTGATGTAAAGGAAAGATGATTTTGACTAATTTAAAATCTTAGGATTCTCTTCTAAGCAGCTTTTGTTGCTGTAGATGTTTCAGGCAGCTCCTCTGTTAGGCAGTTTGGATTGGCTATTCCTTTTCTTAGTTTTCTTGGACTCTTCAGTGCTGTTTATGAGACATAAGCACTGTGGAACAGCATTCCACCAAAGAGATTTTATCATTATGTTCAAACAGGTTAGTACTTTAAGAAATAATTTTCTTATAGAATAAATAAGTTGTAGTGGGGATAAAGATGTTTGATGTTTTCCCAATGCTAGTTAATCTTAAGTAGATGGGTAAGGTCTTTGATGTTTGTTTCTATTGCCATATATGTTTTTGTTGTCTTTATAAAAGTGTAGGACTACTTGAATGAGAATGTGACTTCTAACCTTAAGTATGTTAAGTATAAGCACGGTAGTCTTTTAGTCTTTTAAATATTTCTGATGAAAAGCTAAGGGTATTTTGAGTGTTCAGGTTTTGAGCACTTGTGAATGATGTAAAATGTAAAAAATTCATCTAAAAACTGACAGAGCCCTACTACTGTGGTTTTTCTAATAGTCTAACTTGGCTGTAACTCTGGAGGTGTGGAACCCATCTTATTTGTTGTTGATCTTTCCTCTTTCAGTTAAGGTTCCCTACTCAGTGTGATTTTCAGGCTCAGTATCATTTATATTAACAACTTCGCAATAGGTCTCTTCCTTCATCCTTTTCTTGGACTAAAAAAATGTTTATTTCCTCTTTGGCAATATTTTAATTTATGCTTATTATTGGGTTGTTTTTTTTCTTCTCTCTGTTTTGTTTTTAATTTGACTTAGATGACAGCCATTTAGAGGTAGAGAATATGAATGTCATCATATGTACACAAGTATCTTTCTAGCTCTAAAGGCTCATACTGATGATGAGTGGCATAAAAATGACATACAGTTTGCTATTGTGTATAGCCGGGCAGTGACTGGCTAGCTTTGTGTATGTGCATGTAGGAGAGAGGGATGTTTTTGGAAAGCTTGTAGGAGGTTTTAGTCCCTATTGCTCTGCAGTGAAAGTGATTTTGAAAGATATATATTCCATAATATTGGATTCAGTTGTTTTCTTAATAGAATATACTGTAATTTGGCTCTGTGCCAAGTACTATTAACAAGAACGAATGCATTTGTGTGAAGCATTGTTATTACTGGCTAAAAAGGTGAGGTTGCAGATCAGTGATGTCCAACAGAAACTCTAACTTATATTTTTTTAAATATAAAAATACTCTTTTCTTGGATGTTTCTGAGGACCTAAAACTGTAACTTGAATGAATTGAATTGTGTGAATGCTTCTTTTATCTTTGATGCCATCTTTAAATGACAGTGAGATTACCAGCAGAGGCTGAAATTGTCTTTACTCTATTTGGGCTTGGTAAAAATCTACATTAACTTAAAAAAACCAAGACAGTAGAATAATATTTCCTGTAGGTTTCCTGCAGATTGCAGGACCTTTCATTAAACATTTAATGATCTTTACTATTTGACTGTTCCTTAGCCTGCTGTAAGTTAGGCTCTTTTGTAGAGCCAGTGGACCTGCTGGAGGAGCCAGCACTAGGGAATAGTATGAACTTCTGAAGAAATCAAAAAACTTTCTGTTTTGTTCTTTGAATTACTGGTTGGACAGCCAAAGTCAGGCAAATATATGACTAATAATAAATTCAGGTGTCTGAGTATGATTATTTAGTAATTAAATATTAGTAGCTTTTTTATTATCATTGACCTTTAAGTTTTTATTCACCTACTAGTTTTAGTAATGATTTCTTGAGCACCAGTATTAGTAGTTACATTCTCATGACTTTGAGTTCTAGTAGGATCTGAATTACTGATATTTAAAAATACATAGTAAATCACTTCTTTAAATGCTCACTCTGTTAAATATTTAAATGTGCAGATTTTTTTCTATTGCATAATCAATTATGAATGTTAGAGATGCACAGAGGAAAAGTAAGTTGGAAGTCATGAATTTGTAGATAAAAATAAGCTGGTAGCATCTCTTAGTGCATTTCCTAGGAAGTACTTCATTAGTTTTAGTCAGCAAATGTAAAAGATCGGTTTGTTTTAAGGGGAAATTGACAAATTCCAGTCAAGGGATAAGTCTCTGAGAGTATTATGTAACTCTATTCAGAATCTGTGCTAAAATGCCAGTGCATCAAAGAAGAGCTTTGCTTTTTCTTACTAGATTTGCTGCAGAAAATACCTCATTTGAAAGATGGCTGTATTTTGTATGATGGACTGTGAATTTTTTGTAGAAACTAGCCAAGAAACTGACATGTTTTTCATTGCTGATACAGATACTGCTTAGCCTTCTCTTACCACTTAGTATTCAAAATAGAGTCATAGGAACATTATTGTATTCAGCTACTTAGCTACTTATTTTACCGAGAAAAGAAGTTACTGGTTGAAGAAATACGTGATGGCTGGAAAATATTTTAGCCTTTTGAAGGATTTAGTTAAACTACTGGAATACCTCAGATGTAGCTTAGACAGAATATTTTGTGGAATGTGTTTCTTGAAAACTCTTCCGTAAACTTGATTCAAAGTTCATTTTAGAATGTGAAGACTTTAGAAAATCCTTAAGTGTGATGAACATACATGTATGTCATTACTGGGGTGGACTGCAAATGATCCAATTGCCTTCAGTATTGATTAAGGTGTGGAAAGGGTGTTGATAGTTTCCAGGGAAGTTTTAAATCAATTTGTGTAGAGGCTGATTGATTGTCCACAAAAGCACAGTGTTGCTGGAGGTTAAAGTCTGCTCAAACCACCTGTTTTACGCATTCTGCCCACTAAAACTGCCTGGTTTAATGAAATTCAAAACTGTTCTGATCTGTAGGTCTTCCACCTTTTCACACATGGATTTGATTAGAGATATTACTTCTATTGAGAAGGTGCATGGTACAAAGTAAAGGCCGAAACTGGGGATGAATAGCATGTCCCGCTCTTCTGAATACCCTATTTCTTACTGTGGGTGTGTCACATTGCTGATCTGCAAGTTGAAGAAACAGGACTCTGCTTAGATTGCTGACAGCATGAATGCATTTGAAAAATTGGCATGCCATAATTATGGGATCATTATATACACACATTTGAAATTAAGTATTGTTTTCAAAGACTAAAGTCAAAAAAGTTCTGTTTTCTTCTGACATTCTCTTACTGTCGGGTTCTCACTGAGCATCTGTTTGAATCATAAAACATCAAGCCCATATGTTTATAAGCTTTCTTTGATGTCAATAGTGTCTTACTTTAGATTTTTGCTTGATCCCTCTGGCATCTTTCCTGCTTAAATATCCCTTGCTGTCACCATAAGTACTTGGAACTTGATCATGCTGTGTGTATTTTGTCCCCTGGCTCTTAGGTGAGCACCAGTAATCCAGAATTCAGTAGCATTTGCACAGTATTCCTTGAGTTTATCATTCCCATTTTCAGAGGTACGCAGTCATTGGAAGTGAGAATGG
This sequence comes from Regulus satrapa, assembly GCA_013396955.1. NCBI lineage: Eukaryota > Metazoa > Chordata > Aves > Passeriformes > Regulidae > Regulus > Regulus satrapa. The sequence goes on along the minus strand of VWZN01010521.1, from coordinate 390,802 downwards.
ACTTCCATTGAGAAGTGAGAGTGGAAAATGGAAGTATTTTTTCCCCATGTTAATAATTCTGTGTTCTAGACAGGACAAAGGAAATATGTGGTTCTAAGCAAAATAATAGTGGCTTATTTCATTTCTCCCCCCCATTTCCTCACTATTCCTTGAGAGAACCAGTGACGGTGATGCTTCCTTTGCCTCCCCTGCTGCTGTGCATTGTCATTTGCAGAACATGAGATCCCAAATCACTCTGATAGCCAGCCCTCTGCGTATTTTTCTTGCTGGCTGGCTGTGCCAGCTAGCCAGCAAGACTGTTTTTTAATAGTCTCAGCTCATTTTTATTACTTCATCTCTGTTCCAGCCTCATAAAGTAAACAACGACCCCTTACTATGCACTGCTCAGTCCTTAAGCCTGCCTTGCCACAGGCAGCAGTCAGGAATTTTATTCAACGACTTGCACATAAATAAGGAATCACAAAGGGTAATAACCATCTAGAGGTAGCCTTACAACACTGTGTCTTCAGGGTACAATCCAGCCTGCAGTTCAGAGGACAGCAGGGAAGGCAGATAAATCCCACATTCAGTTTTGCAAAAACAGAGTTAGGCAACGGAATTAGTATACTCTTTTTTTGGGATCATCCCATTCTTTAATTTGAAATTGCACCTCTAATTTCACTTTTTTTGTATCTTTATGTATAGAGAATTAGAAAGTCAAGCAGTCCTTGCAAATGGTCATGACAACCTTATAGAGATGGATGTGTTTTCTCCAACATATCACGATAGCAGTTATGGGTATGTGACTCTTAAGTGTTTGCATGATGCTAACTATTGACACAGAAGACAAAGTGTGATTTTTAAAAAAAATATTGCTGTAGGAAAACATCTGAAACAAACTTACTCATTCTTATGTCTGATTTTTTAAAGATTAGTCTAAATAATTTGTCATACTGACTTGTAGTAGATACAAAATGATACTTTAATTGCCAAATCTTACTTGCTTTGCCTTAAGACATTAAGAATGCAATTGACATTGTATTAATTCTCTGTGGCCCAATTCTGCAGGTTGTTGTAAACTGTTTGCATGATTACACATTTGCCAGATCTGATCTGTAGATTGTAATGTATTTACTACTTGGCAAATATTTATTTTAGAAATATTATGACATACTAATATTGCATAAAGAATGACCAATCAAAATTTACAAGAGTTACATACCTAATCTCTAATATTTTTACTGCCTAGTTTGAGATTGCAACTGCTGATAAATTAGTAACTGTAAATAGAGAATTCCATATAAATTTATATTTCAATTTGTTTAAGTAAAATTTCTATTTTTACAGTTGTTCCAATTGTACTTTGTCAATAATCTTTGAGCTGTGTTTTGCCATTCTTATGCCAAGTCTGTATAATTTGTTTCTGATCCATACACATACAGGAAAAAACCCTGATAAAGCAGTACCATTTCTGAAATGTTAATCATAAATTTACCTTTTTTTGTTAGTTTGTTTATACTTTGCTAAAAATCAGATTTTTATGTTGAAATTCTGTTTTGCTAGTGATAACTCCTAACTTCATCAAAGGGAAAATATGCTATTTGATTAAATGAGATCTGCAGTTGCCTACTAATTAATCTGTAATATATATTGACACAGTACATTGATCTACTTCTCCCAAAAACTCTTAAGCTTTCACTTAGCCACAAGTTAAAATCAACAGCAGGAAGAGAATTGTATGTTAAATTCAATTAGTCAATCATTATCAGCAAACTCAAAGATATTGCAAATATTTGCCAGAAGACCCCAATATATTGTCTTCAAAGTGAAAATGTAAGCATACTGTATTAAAACAGAACAAAGCCAAATGTTATTCCCTGTAGAACAGTTACCATACAATTCTGGTTCAGATGCATAAATGCTATAGTAGAGCTAATAGAACTGTGTCTGGTTTATGCTTTGTATTTTTGTAATAGGATGAACAAATGTATTTTAGCAAATGGAGTATGTTATATGAATTTTCTGTTAGTTGAGACTAATTCAGGTAACAATACAATGAAATTTATCTTGTTTGTAATCCCTTCATTTTTAAAATTATGCTAGCAGGGATCATCTCCCAGTGTGAAAGTTGTCCAGAGATAATAATACATCAGTTCCAAAGCATAATAGATTTGAGACTACAACACGCTATCAGCATGAAGATCCAGTTTATCAATGTCACTAACATACTGTGTCACAGCTAGAATCGTTATATATTTATTTCTTTGTTTTCATGCCATGGTTATATTACATAATGATATACTATTTCTTCATTTGTATGGCTGACAGAGAGAATATTCATCTGATAAATTTGACAATTTTAATGTTAAGAATTATTATAGAAATAGACATTTTACATAGAAATTCTAATGTTTCATAGACCTAGACCTAAGGAATAGTTGTTTATAGCTTTGAGAGATGTATTCACAGTGCATTAATTAGTATAAGACAGCTGGAAATCTTAATGTATTTTAGTGGCATGTATTGTTGGTGTTATTCTTTTTTCTGATGTACAAACATATATTAGTGTACCTGTTGAAGATCAGCTTAGTTTGAAGTAAGAAGTCTGTTTCCCTTTTACCTAACCTGATAGTCCTATCCTCCAAGTTACCTAGATGTCAAAATCTGAAAATATGAAAGGTTCACTATCAGCAAATGACTGTATTTATACGACTTACAGATAAAGCTTGCTAGTATTTTATATTTCTATATTTTTCTGTATTCTGTATTTTCTGTTTTCTGTTGTCCCCTCATTTTCTGGAAATTTCATACTTTTGCCGGGTTAGAAAACTTCCTGTTGTATTTAAGTAGGAATTCTTTACAAGGAGGTCGATTGGGGATTTTTGTCATCTGGGAGAAAGTTCAGGAGAGCTGAGTTTAGGGCATGCTGTGTTAAACTTATTAGTGGTAGAGGGGAAAAGTGAAAGAGGTTGAGTACAAAAGGGGTAGGAGTAAGTGTCCAAATGGGTAGATGGAGTAGTCCATAAGGAGGAACTGAGACTGGTTGGTTAAGCAAGGTGGGACATAGATTAAATACTAGAGGACTAGAGGCTGAGTATCTAGGATGAAAACCTAGATTATTTCTTGTCCTTTACTGCTTGTGGTTGTTGTGAAATCCTTTTGAATTGTATGCACCTCATCACCTATAGGACTGACTGAGCGTGGGGAGAAAGCTTGGCTACTGGCATATGCTCTACTAGTGACAGAAGCCAGAAATAAACCATAGATTTTTCTATCTGTGATGGCGTATGCAGATGAGAAAGCTTTCAATATGACTTCTAAAGTTTCTTCTAAGTTTCTTAAATAAAAGTACAAGTTCATGCTTTAGTTTAAAAAAAATCATAAAGCTAGCACAAGAAATTTGCAAAATTAAAAGCTAACTTCTTTCTGCATTTGCTTAGCTGCAGCTGAGTTTGCCATCCACTAAGTGTAGGTCAAGTTGAACAAGAAGGGAATTTTAACAGATTCTGGAGATTCTTTCTATCAGATTCAAACGAGTGAAGAAGCAATACCAAATGTCATGGCAAAACAAAGACCTGGATGATTGTATAGTGCCTGCATTCAGCATCTCTGATAATCTGATCGCGTGAAGAGAAGACCAGCTGCAAAAAAGCGTGTGTGGAAATGAGTACCATAAAAGATAAAGCGTCACCCTCCTCTGGGCACAAGATGTAATCCTCTGCCTTGGTGAAACTGTGAGTGGTGGTCTCTCAGTTCTCTTAAACTCGGCATGTTGCATTTGAGAGACTATACATGCATAGTATTCAAGTTTTCACCAAGGAGCAATGGCTGGGAAATAGGAAAGACTATTGTTGCATCACACATCTGTGCACAGTTGCCAAGCTGGCCTTAGTGGCTGTAACTCAGAGGTTATGACAGTGCTGTTGTTGTAGTGGCAGATTCTGGCTGTGTGAGTGACTGCTTACACCATAGTAGTGGCAGCACAGAGTTCATCACAAGTTATCATAGGCTACAAATTGCAAGAGAAAAACAGCTCTGGACATCAGTAAATGAGCTAATGTTCACAGATCCAGTATGATGGAATCTTCAGCCTGCTTGCAGTGTGAAGCAGAGTAAGATCCTCTCAGTCACTGGCAGAATAACACTTAACCTGTTTAGATTCCTTCTGGTTTTATTTTCATTTTAAATGTCCAGTAGCTCAGTCAGTCCAGACAAAATGTAAACTTTAGTTCCAACTTCTGAATTAATCCTTGTGTACATAATGCGGCTCTGTGTGCCTCTTAAACTGTATTTCTTTTTGAAATACTCTCCATGTGCCTTTTGAGACATTTAGAGCAATTGTTCTCTTTCAACTTTATGAAGACAGCAAGGTAGTAAAAAGATTGGAGGAGTAGCTGTGCTCTACATTCCTTTGATTTTCTGCTTGGAAAGTGTAACTTATTAAATATTTAAGATAGGAACTGGCTGAGGGTAGAGTGCCTCATCTCAGAGACAGCTTTTCCCGTCTCTGTCTTGGTAGGGATATGATTCCAGAAGATCAGAGAAGATAAGGAAGGGTAATATAAATCCTTACTGCTCACGTTAACATTTCAGATCGTCACTGCAAAATTCAGATGCAAATTCAGTTGCATCAGTTCTGAAATCATCAATGCATCAGTTCTCAAAATTCAGTTCTTCTGCTCTCCCTTCCTTTGGAGGGAGGAGAACTGAATAGCTGGAGTATTGTATCAGAAATACTGAATTCAGTATTAGAAAGTGCAGTAAAGGGCTGCCAAGTTCACTCCCAACTGCTGCCTTCTTCAGAAGTGAACATCATCAACAATGTCAAGAGCCAGGTCACTTACTGTAACCTAGGTGGAAGTCTGTGCAAGTACTACTCCTCTGAGAGGCCCGGAGGAAGCCTGTAAGGCAACAGAACTACTTGATATTTTTTCAGCAGTACACAGATCTAGTTTCACTGTCATCTGGAAAGTAAGTAGTGAGACAGTTCTGCAACGAAGAGTATGAGTAGCTACAACTGATCCAGGTTTCTTTCCTTCCTTACCCAGCATGAGACATTCTTTGCATCAGACTCTCTTGATCATTTCTGCAAAGTATGGCTTAGCATTGTTTGTTCCCCTTGCTGATATTCACGGAGTGCAGCATAGCAGACAGGAGGCTTGGCAGAGCCATCTGATTATTCTGGTTCTTTTGATCCTAGATATCCAGAAATGAACTCCTCCTTCTCTGGGGTCCAGAACTAACAGCCCAAATCTGAATTTGGAGGAAAAAAAAAAGAGGGTAACAGGTGCCCTGTGCATCCGGTAGCACTATATTCTTTTTTGTACCATCAAGAAGGTAGGGTGATGAAGATTTACTCTTAAAGCACCGAAGGAGAGGAAATTTGAGGCTTTTGTCAGCATTCAGTCCTTAAGTCATCATGTCCTGGTGACTTTCACAGCAGACTGACACACTGTCTTGTCTGAATTCCTCTTTGAAGCTTCAGCTGCAAGTTGCTATGCCTGACTTCTCCATTCTTTCTCCAGCAGCCAGCAGAGGAGCTGTAGCCAGAAGGAGCCAGATGTGAAACACACACTAGCAGTAAGGAAGACACTTTAGCCCTAGTAGGACCTTTGTTCTTTATTGGATGTCAGTGTTCAGTTTGCAGAGAAGGCAGGTCCCTGCTGTAAACCCAGCCAAATTCAAGCAAGTGTTGCCATATGTAAAGTGCTTTTCTGAAACATTTGAATAATCTGGTAGAAGGGGCTTATCTCCATTTTTCACAGATGTTTCCTCTGTTTTTACATATGGATAATAGCTGTCTTCTCTTTCTTTCTTTCCCCCAAACTTTGATCATCATTTCATCTGCTGTGTTCTTGAAGCTTTTTTCCAGGATTGCGATATCATTAATAATCACTCCAAGGAAGCGGAAATTCATTTTTATTTCTTCCTAAGAATTTTTTTTATTGCAGTTCTGCCCAGAAAATAAACTAAGACAAATTCACAGCATAACACAGTTTCTGTGCTGGCTTGAAGTTATGTTAAATGCAGCCATATGGTTCTGTGGAACTCAGTCATAAGCCTGTGCTAAGGGCAAACACCACCAGCTACAGGGTTTCATCTTAGAAGAATGTTAAAAGCAGATGAAGACAGGCATAAAGTGTTCACAGAGAAACAAAAATCCAATTCCTGCTAGAGCCTGCTGGGAAAGCTTATCTCATGCATCAATGAACCAGAGTTCACATGAAACCTAGCCAGTAATTTCTGTTATCTTTTACATTTTTCCTATAATGTTAGTCGGCAGAGATTAATCTTTTCTTTCCATCTGTTTCCTCAATTGCGTACAAAGAATCATACTTACTGATGTGATCTATTCATTAGTGAATCAGGCACAGTTCTCTAATGTCAGGTGGCAGGTGAGGGTCATGGTCTCTCTGAGAGACCCCAGTTCACTCCAGCATGAATAGGGTCTGTCAGCAGAGAGAGGGCATACCAGTCAGTAGGTGCAGTACTATGATGGATCACCATCTTGGGCCACCGTCCTTTACACGTTTAATGGTTTTCTCCTTGTTCTGACAGGTAATGTATGTCATAGGGTTTTTTTGAACAACAGCAAAAAAAAGCATGATAACCCACTCCCAAGAGGGAAAAATTCAGCTGGTTTGCATTTGAGAAAGTCAGGGAGAGACAAAAACAAAGTCTTAAATGAGAGAAATTGGAGCAAAGTGAAATAGCTGCAGCTGGATTTATCCCTCCTCTCTTTAACTTTCTGAAGATTAATTGATCTCTTTTTATGGAAATGGCAAATAAACTGCTCAATCTTTGCACAGAGATAGATGTGCACTATCTCTGCATGTGTTAGTGATGATATATTTGAGGTTGATCACCCAAACCTTAGAAGTGTGTTCTGTCTGCAAGTCTATTCTGCCCATCTGAAATATCAGAAAAATAAGAAGATAAAGTTAGAGCTACCCTTACGTCTTCTTTGCTTGCATTTGTCTCATGCTGCTGCCAGACTTCTGTAGAAGGTTCCGTAATGTTTTTGAAAAGCAGAATTATTGATTACCTCTGTGTCCAGATAGGTGCCATTATGAATTGGGACCATTTGGGGGACAAAATCTGGTGGATTATTTTTAGTTCAGGTGAGCAATCATCACAGTTGTGTTCATTACAAAACAGAATATTTAACAGTTTTTTATTCCTAGGAATTCAACAATATCATTATATTAAGTGTCAAACACAGGTAGTTAGGAGTACTATTGAATTCTAAGCAGTGGAGCTGGGTCCTGATACAGAAGTATGTCACAAAACCATAAATTCACATTTCTCTCAACATTTCTCTCAATTCACTCAAAGTGGATTTGATAGAAGTTTTTTTCCACCTCTGGAGCCTTAGGAGAATGCAATTGATGTGTTTCTAATTCTAAGTATCTAAGGTGTAGCTATTACCTCTTGTGCCTTGGAGTGAATCCAGGCTAACAGATTGAGGTCCTTAACAGAATGCATAAGACATTTTACTTGGGCTTGCTTAAAAAATGTGTTAATTCATGTAAAAATGTCTACAGATTCAATGCACCTTAGAGGCAAATTGATAATTTTTAATAGAGTTAGATACTGGCAAGTTTGAGTTGGCTTGGGAGGAAGATTAACATTTGCTCCACAATGTGAAAATTGGTTAGCACAGTTCATAAAATTTTTAATTTGTGATTACAGAAAATATAATTGTATTGCCGTAGCAGGAAGAGTCCAGTAAAGTACAGTGATCTTTTGAGTCAACAGTGGTCTCCTCTGCTGGTGATTGCTATTGTGTCCAGAGTTTTTCTCAAATTGCAAGGGTAACATATGAGTCAAATAAAACAGATAAATGGACTTTTGCTTACATAAAAGAAATTTTAGAGCATCCCAGATACATCTAAATAGATGTGGATATTTTGATACCTAGAGGTAAAAAAAAAACAAAAAAAAAAAAAGAAAAAAGAGTAAAGAATTATTTNNNNAAAAGCAAAAAATGTTAAGGATCATTTTTCTTTCCTCTTTCACCTCTCTTCAAGTCACTTTCTATTCTGTCAAATTCCAGATGTCAGTTTTGATTTATTCTGCACTGAAACAACAGGTATCTGAAAATAGCTTTCCTCATCTCCACAGTTGCCTTTGCCTGACCCATAAAAAGCCTAATTTTTTTTTTTCTCTAGGCAATTAGTTTTTAATGGTCTTATGTGTTTTACCCTAAAAATAAGTGAATCAAACAGTAGTCTTAAAACAACTTCTTTATGTACTGCAGGGCAAACAGTACATAATCATTATACAAGAACGAGGAAATAATCAGTTGAATTTAAATTGAAATTGATAGAAGAAAATACATTTTGATATAGTGTGCGTTTAGCCTGCAGAACAAAATGCCACAAGACATCAGTGAGAGCATGAGTCTTGGACTGTTTAGAGAAAGAGCAAGCTGTTAGGGAATAAACAGACTGGAAGGCATTCATTCCCTCCCTTTGTACTGGCCACTTTCAGACAGGGTGTTGTTCTTGATGGTCTACCCTACTACAGTAATTCCTGTTTCTGCTTATTTGGTTACAGTCTTACACTCCTTTTGTAACTGTTTAGTGTCAAGTAAGTTATCTCTTTCTCCACCATTTTTGGAATAAACTTAACTTTCTCATTGTTCCGCATATGCTTTCAGGAATCCTACCCCTTACACTGCTTTTTAGACAAACACCTCCATCTGAAGTACAGGCCAGAGATAATTTCTAACATAGGATGCCTTTTGTAGTGCAGTCTTCTGAGTGTTAAAGCTGTTCTTCCTCAGTTGTCTTCTAGCAGTGGGCTGTAATGATCTGAAGAGCCATGTATCATTAACTGGATCGTTATGAAACTGACCAAACATTGCATCTAGGATGGTGCAGGAGACGAGGCTGCAAGAAAACCTATAGTGCAATAGCAGAGGGACATATTTTACTGATCACAATGGAATCTCTCTATTCAAAAACATGACCAAATTAATAGATTTATTCTCCTCCATGTTTTTTGAGATGCTGTTAGTGTACAATGATACACAAGATCCAAAGATTTAGGATTAAATCATTTAGGATTTTCAAACACATATATTCTAAGTACAGTTTTATTCTGGATCAGTGGTGTTGTAGCTCTTCAGCTGAGGAGTATTTAGTTCTTGTGTGCATAAGGCCGAGCAATATTGACCTTTATTCTGTGATAGCAGACATCAACTAAGTAATGATGCACAAAGTAACAATACTTGCCATTGAATCTCACTGGCAGGGTGATAAAATGTGATGCATATTCTGATGTACTTTGAGAAGTTCAGTACAATTTTGCTGGGCCTTATTCACAATTCCATATTTAGTGTGAGTTTTGTAAAAGTCCAGTGTGAGTTTTGTAAAAAGTCCTGTGTGCCTTTTAATTTGGTGTGACATACTTTCCACGTGATTCAGTGCTCTTGGCAGGGTTGCACTTTATGAAATAATTTAAAACAGAACTAAAATGCTGCCAAAAGAGTTTTTTGAAATGATAAGGTAGGCTTTTTTTGCATCTTCCAAGTATTGCAAAGCATTCTATATATATATATGATGCCCAAAATTAGAGAAATTATTCTTTAGCAAGGTGAAGTAATTTCAGCATAAGCTAAAAAAGTCATTTATCTAATGTAAAAATTACATTAGGAATGTTAAAATTACACAATAACTTTATTCACATTGAGACCAGTCTATTTATAAAGTGATGTGTAATATTCTTTTTTGCTTAGTGATAGTTTATTTATATAATATCTCCGCTTCTGACAGTCTGGAGTCTAGGGCTTTCCAGATGTGTTTATATAATATTGCATTCATTGATGCATAGTATCCATTTTCTTCTAAACTGCGGTCAAAAGTTCTTGTCATAGATCCTTTCATGAAGAAGGTTATTCTAAATCACATTTCTGTTGCTTGACACTTGGCTATCTTATATCAGAAGTACTTGGGCTTCTGGACTGAGTCTTACTGTCCTTGAATATTTTGGTAGTCTGTTTCTATAAAGATGCAGTTTTCAGTTAACCTAATCTTTCTGCCAAACTCAGAGATGGTTTTTATCACTTCTTTTCCCCCTTCTGTTTTCCTATTTACTGAATTTAGTAGAGAATGCTTCAGTTTTATTTTCCACAGAGGAAAGTCTCAGCACAAAGAAAATCTGATTTGCTGTGAACCATCTCCCTCCCACCAGTGTGAGAAGGAAGATACCATCTGCATGTCAGCCAGTGCACACCAGCACTTGGTGCTCAAAGAGTACTGAGTAAAGTAACATGTTTATTTTATTCACATGCTTCTATGTTCTGAGGTGACACCTTTGAGGTTTTTGATGCTGTATTTCTGTCTTTTCTTGTAAGTAAGATGCCTACTATTTGTGAAATAAGGGTACTTCCCAGCTGTCTTGGCATCCAAGGATTAGTTTATGGTATAACTTTGTATTTTGAGTTTAGGTTTGTTAGGTACTGAATACTTCCCATTTTAAATGTTAAGATTAGCTGACCTTTTAATAGCAACGTCAGTTGAATAAGTTGGCAGAAGTATATATTGAATAAATGTAAAAGTAGAATATTATTTGCTTTAAAAGTGGAATTGAATTATTTATTAATACAGAACTGGCTTTTCTTGTAAAATATTAGCATGATTCACTGGAGTTTCATAGTCCATAGCTTAATAAATTATTTAAAGTGCTACTTATGCAAAGATCTAGCAAGTGCATGTTATGTGATCAATTTTGAGAGAAAGATACACTATTGCAGATGCTACAAGCCCCCTATGAGATGAAATATAGTGTAATTTCCTTTAAGTCAGTGCCTGGTCAAGTAGTGCAAACAGTTTAGGCTTTAGAAATTAGCTATTTGAGTTGCATAGCTTGAAAAGGCAAGGTAGGTAGATATATAGATAATTAAAATAATTTGTGGATAGATTGTATTTCAAGAGCATAAGAATTTCAGCATTATCTGGAAGCAGCCTGGGTTTGTTGTCAGATACCATATCCTTCCAAGAGAGTCTCATAGGAACAGTTTGGCATAGCTCAGTGAGGCAGACAAGATGTGCAGGTCTGATAGCATTACACTTTAAATACTTATCACTCGGGGTTAATGTAGCAGGAGAGTCTCTGACAACTTTGTTAGTAACTCATTAGAAATAGAGAGATCCAAACAACTTTTCTTAACCCACATGAAAATGCCAGGCTGACTTTTCTGTCATTATTTGTCCTTCAGTATTCACCAGACAGTGCAACCACTCTGGCATTGTGGGATTCAAATTAACGAAGAATAGCTTAAAGGGAGGAACTGTGCTGTGTTCTGCCTAAGACAACACATTCCTGAATTCCCACTGCTGAATTTCCACAGCATACTCTTGGAGTAGCTGGCTAATCATGCCATGGACAGGTGCACTATCCACTGGGTAGAAAAGTGTCTGAATGGCCATATCCAGAAGGTGGTGAGTGGAGTTACATCCTTCTGGTGGCCAGTTACAAGTGGTGTTCCCAGTGGCTCAGTATTGGGACTCAGTGTTGAATTTCACAGAATCACAGAATAAGCTGAGTTGGAAGGGACCAAGAGTCATACCATGTGCCCAAAAGTGTTGTCCAAACACTTGCTGGACTCTGTCAGGTTTGATACTGTGACCTCTTCGCTGGGGAGCCTGTTCCTGTGTCCAACCACCCTCTGGGTAAAGACCCTTTTTCTAATCTCCAACCTAAACTTCCCCTGACACAGCATCAGGCCATTTCCTTGGGTCCTGTTGCTGGTCACCGCAGAGCAGAGGTCAGTGCCTGCCCCTTCTCTTTACCTCACGAGGAAATTGTAGACTATGATGAGGTCTCCCCTCAGTCTTCCCTCTCCCAGGCTGAACAGATCAAGTGACCTCAGCTGTTCCTCATATGGCTTCCCCTTAAAGCCCTTCTCCTCAAAGCTCCACTGTTCTCATGGTCCTTCTTTGGACACTCTAATAACTTTATAACCTTCTTATGGTGCCCAATACTGCACACAATATTCAAGGTGAGCCCCCAGCAGTGCAGAGCAAGATAGTCACCTCCCTTTCCCAGGTGAGGATGCTTTGTCTGTTATGACCAGTCTTTATCGATGATTTATTAATAGGGAAATTGAGTTTACCCTCAGCAAGTTCACAGAGACATCAGGCTAAACAGGAGTGTTAATCTGCTGGAGGATAGAAAGTTCCACAGAGGGATCTGAACAGACTGGATCTTTGGGCCAAGACCTGCTCTATAAGGTGAAATACAGCCAAGGGTCTTGCACTTGAGTCACAAAAACTTCCTGCAGGGCTACTGGTTGGGGGCAGAGTGGCTGGAAAGCTGTCTTGCCGAAAAGCGCTGGAAGTGCTGGTTGACAGCAGCTGAACATGATCCAGGTGGCCAAGAAGGCCAGTGGCTTCCCAGCCTCTATCAAAAATAATGCAGGAGCAGGAAATGTTCCCTATGTTCTCAGCACTGATGTGAACCACACCTCGAGTGCTGTGTCCAGTTCGGGGCCCCTTGGTTCAGGAAGGACATTGAGGGGCGGGAGCAAATCCAGAGAAGGGCAACAAAGCTGGGGAAGGGTCTGAAGCACAACCCTTATGAGGAGCAGGTGAGGGAGCAGGGGTTGTTTAGCCTGGAGATAAGGATGATTGGGGGGGTCTTACCACTCTCTGTAACCATCTGAAAGGAGGTTGTGGCCAGGTAGGAGTTATTCTCTTCTCACAAGTAACAAGCCATAGGATGAGAAGAAATGCCTTTAAATTGTACTTGGGGAGGTTTACATTGTATATTAGGAAAAACTTCTTCCTTGAAAGGGCTGTCAAGCATCACAACAGTCTGCCCAGGGAAGTGGTTGAGTCATAATCCCTCGAGGTATTTAAAAAATGTGTTAATGTGGCATTTAGGGACATGATTTAGTGGTGGACTTGGCAGTGCTGAGGTAATGGTTAGACTCAATGATCTTAAGGGTCATTTCCAACCTACATTTTTCTAAGATTCACATATAAAAGTTACAACTTTCTTTCATTACCTTAATGCCTGAGGTGGACTGTCAGAGTTATGACAGTTCACACCATCACTGTCATCTGTCGAGTTTATCTATGGGATTAACTCCTCAAAGGCTTTGAGAATATGGATTACAGTCTCTAGTAGTCTGTGGTCTACCAAAGCCAACATCAATTCTCACATTCTCAGAGAAAATAAAAAATATATCAGTGGCAGACTGTTTTATTGCACTATTTTCTGAAAACCTAAAGTATATTGGAGTTCTAGTCAAGTGCTCATATAATGCCAATTTCCATTTTTAGTCTGTTGAGTCTAACAGCAGGAGAAGGAGGATGTGAAAATTGCAGGCTGGTCGGGCAGCTTCTTATTTTTAACATGAAGCTGATATATAGGAGTGTTCTTGTATCTACTGTATGGCTTTCCTTCTGTCCCCCAAAACAGTACACATTGCACATGAAGACGGAAAGAGCTACCTTTGTGTTTGGTGGGTTTTTCGGGATCTGTTTGTGAAATATGCCTGGACATAGCATTTACCCTATGTAGCCAGGAATGAAGGTCAAGTGGATAAGACCCTTATCAGGACTTAATGAATTTACATGATTCTGTGAATCTATACAATCAAAGTAATGCTGTTGTAAACATTTTTACATAGGGCTAGTTATTATTTTGATGTTTGCTACATTGAAAATGTCACAACTTTTAATGAAGTACCTTCTTAGACAGGATTTAAGGTAGTAGGGCTTTGTCTTTTGAGATTGTTGATTATATAATCAGAAGTAAAAAAAAAAAAATTGGGATGAGCTGTTGTGCACCAGTATATCTGTTGCATAACCTTCTGTTGTTGCTGCCATCAAGTTTAATATTGTTCAGAATGAGGTAACCTATGTAAAATATTTCATGGAATCAGGTTTATAAATGCAAATATTTTCAAGTAGAGGGCCGATGCCAAGATGGTCTAATTCAACCATTAACCTCCCGTAGCAAAAAAATCACCTGTAAACAACAAATCTTGTTTATCAACTGCTGGTATTTTTCTCAGGCTGCAGTGGGGCAAATTAATTTTTAGAATCTCTACAGTGTGAATTGGTCTATTACTATGCAAGAATTCACACATGTCCCAGAGAAAGTCCCATCAGCTAAGAAGCAGTTTACAGTGCTATGTGGTGTAACTAGAAAAGCTTTTCCCCTGCTCAGCAGGCTCAGTTGGTGCTGGATCCTCTGAGCCATGTGGTATAAGCAGGAGGCAAATGCAGCATAGGTATGCATTTACCTTCAGGACAACCTGGGGTATCAGCAATTCATGAGTGTCTCTTAGCTGACAAAAAAACCCAAACACCTTTCTGCTTCTATTTAGGTGTGCATTGGTAAGTTCAAAGTCTCCACAGTATGCTTTCTTACCATTTTTAAATATAATATATTCATTTTGCTGGGCTTAATTAGATTAGGGCAAGCCATACGCTACAGAGGTGCCAATGTAACAAAGTGGTAGAAGGCCTCTGGTGCAATGACCTTTCTTTGAATGGGGTTTTGTTGTTCATGGAGGTGCGCATGTGCATCTGGAGAAAAACTCCAGGTAGAATGTGCCATGTCTTTCAAATTAATTATGATTACATGAACTGAAAATGAGGAATTCTATTATATAAAAGCCCTGGGAGCAATATTTCCTTTGGATATTTTAATTGAAAAAATAAACTGGTAACTCAAAGTGTGTCTTAACTTTGACTTTGCTTTTCATATCTGTTGCTGGTTTTTGGTCTTCTTGAAAACTTAGTAAATATATTTCTTTACAGTATTCCTCCTAGGCTCTAACTAGCAGCTTATATTCATAATCAGATCTTTTTATGGTAGGAATATATGCAGGTAGATGTGAATTAGTGAACTGAGTACTTAGGCCAGATCCCAAAAAAATTTTAACTGGCTATTTTTGGAAAAGTTGCCAAAAGTTTATAACTGAGAGATTGTTGTTTTCTTTGTACTTAACCTAGGAAAGCTGTGATAAGTAGTGTGGGCTGCAGTCATATTGCTCATTATTGACTATTTAATGGAGTTCCCTGTAGTCTGTAGCAGAAGCCAACACAAATAAATAGCAGCAGAAAGCCTGTCCCTAGTTGTTGGATAAATTATGAGAGACTTCCTCCCTACTACACTATATTTTGGGTAGTTCTGTTTCCTGTCTGTATACCAGTGTATTATTAATGTTAGGGGGGCTTTCGTCGTTACTTAAAGGGAAAGTATCTTTTTACGTGTAAGTGTCACGACAAGTTATTGCTTCTATGACCCTTTGTAGATTGGATGTTGTTAGCTGTTTGATAAATAGGCAACATCAGACAAAAGAGTTATGATTGCCTGTGCTCCAGCTTTATTTACTTTTATACTTTACCATATGCTCTTTCTTTCACAGGCATTTCCTATTCAAAACAGGAACAGGGACCACACCGCTGTTCAGTACTGCAACGCCAGGGTACACAATGGCATCCGGCTCTGTTTATTCCCCTCCTACTCGGCCACTACCTAGGAACACTCTATCCAGAAGTGCTTTTAAATTCAAGAAGTCTTCGAAGTACTGTAGCTGGAAATGTACTGCACTCTGTGCTGTAGGGGTCTCGGTGCTGCTGGCAATACTGCTGTCCTACTTTATAGGTGAGTCCCATTTTTTATAATTGTCGCAATGAACAGTGGTGTCTGATGGATTGTATATGGACCGTGACATACTAACCTTTAACTAGCAAAGTCTTGGGTAACAGTAAAAGCCAGAAGTATTTAATGAGAAGTCACAGTTGATTAGAGAAATTAGAAAATTTGAATATTTTACAAGCATTCTGTAGCTTGATGGTCAGTGAATTAACTCCAATGAAGTATATGAATGACAGTTAAATTATGTGGGGTTAAGTTCTTATGAAAGTTTGCACTATATGGGCTGTAAAAATTCCATGGTGTGAGTATAACTCGCAGCATATCTTTGGAACTCTGTTCCTCTCATTTTGCTGTAATATTCCTAATACAATCTTTAGGAATGCTAGCTATCACTTGTTTCATCATTACATATGTATATATTTGTGTATAGAGCTGGGGCAAAAGTCTAATGTAGATTGCATTATAGGGAAAATAATAGACCAAAAGGACAATATGCAGTGATGATGTACTTCTTCTCATGTGGGTTGTTTATTTTTTATTATTGTCACTTTTCTCTATTTTTTTGTTAAATTCCATTTCCAAATTTTATTTTAGAAGATTTCCTTCATTTCTTCCTTCAATCTCCTTAATTATTTTCATAAATATTCACTATAACTATTTTATAATTTCAGTTTTAGGCATTTAGTAGGAGCAGTGCTTGGCTATGAGAAAATGCCCTTGACTTTAATAAGGGAACAAAACAGGATCATTTTGCACTCCTAACTTCCTTTGCATCTTTGTCCAAAGATTACAGATTTTTTCATCTTTGAATCTATAAATGGTCTTCAAAGACTTTCTTTTAACTGACTTGTTAATTAGATGTTTAGGTCACTACAGTTATGGAAATACAAGTATAAAGGACTTGGTTGCATGCAAGTTTAGAGTCTGGAGGAGTAGAGGAAAGAAAACAGAAGAAGAGAGTCAATCTCTCCTCCCTTCTTTTTAAAATCAGTGTTAATTTATAACAGAGCCTAGAAGGCCTTAAGATCCTTAAATCTTCATTGTCATTGTTCAAACAATCTTGTTGCATTTCAATGCAAGACACATCATAAGCTCTGTAGAGCTTTTGAAGTAGTTCTTACTGAGTTGAAACTCCTGTGAACAATGCAAGAAACTGGGTTGCTGAGTAGCTGGAGAAATTCCTCTCTGACCCAGCAAAGTTGAGCCCCCTGAGTACCCTTTCCACCTCAGCTGCCAGCCCCA
This sequence comes from Regulus satrapa, assembly GCA_013396955.1. Taxonomy (NCBI): domain Eukaryota; kingdom Metazoa; phylum Chordata; class Aves; order Passeriformes; family Regulidae; genus Regulus; species Regulus satrapa. Next base: position 373,957 of record VWZN01010521.1, on the reverse strand, counting down.
AAGAGCTAAAGACACACATGTAAATGTAGGCCTTGCCACTGCTCTTCAGCCTCCTTCCATCATTGGATTTGTGGTTATTTTATGTGAATATGCAAGGAGCTTAAAGGTGTTGGTTTAGAGTTAAATTTTGACACAAAATCCTTTTTTAAGTGGGATTGAAGTAATCCAATTTATAAAACACATCAATTGTGTTCAAAACACATTAATTGTGCTCAGTCTCTGTAGTATTACCTCATAAATCATCAGAAGTAAACATCTGCTAGTAAATAAATGCATACATCTGAAAGAAAGAATTGAGCATGAAGTATCACTGCCAGAAGCTGGGAAAACAGCCATACATATAGTAAAACACTAGAGACCTGATTGTGAGCTGACCTCTACACTTTGCTAGCCCCAAAGAGCCAGATTCCTTATGAATCTGAGGGGTATGAGAAGATAGCTGTGCCAGATTATTTCTCCCACAGAGAGAAATATATATTTCTTATATTAAGAAATATAAGCATGTCTAATGCACCTCTATTCCTGTATTTAGGAAAAAGAGCAGAGCTTTCCAGTGAGCAAGAGCTGAAAGCTCCACACATCATTTATTCACATACCCTGTAAAGAAAAGATAGCTATACAACATTTCATTTCATGGGTGCGCGCCAGCTCACATCCTAGCTGAAATAAACAATGCACAACAGCCTTCCTCTGCCCACAGTCAATAGGGAGCTCAATGCCTATTTGTGATATTACACATATTTCAGCTAACTCAACAATCTAAATGTAAAATTCAGCACTCAGGGATGCTCTCTAGAGAACTTTGTATCCATAAAATCACGAATGGATTGCACTCATTCATATATGTGGTTTTTCCATTTCTACAGATGTAATATCAGAAATATTCCCCATTTAATAGTCCATCCAAGTATAAATCAGTAGAAATCATTAATGTAAGATAGAAGCACACCTTCATCTTAGTTAACCATTTCATAGAATGATTTGGGTTGGAACAGGTATTTGAGATCATTTAGTTCCAAACCCCCTGCCATGGACAGGGACACTTCGTGCTAGATCAGGTTGTTCAAAGCGTCATCCAACCCGACCTTGAATTCATCCAGGAGTGGGGCATCCACAGTTCCTCTGGGCAACCTGTTCCATGGTCTGACAACCTCACAGCAAAGAATTCATTCCTAATATATAATCAAAACTTGTCCTGTTTCAGTTAATGCTATTCCCCTTTCTCCTGTCTTCTTGGAAAGTCCCTCTCCAGGTCTCTCTCAGGTCCCCTTTAGGTAATAGGAGGCTGCTGTAAGATCTCCTCAGAGCCTTCTCTTCTTCAGGTTGAACGACTCCAACTCACTTTTAGCCTGTCTTCAGAGGAGACATGTTTCATAGCAGAGGTGTGAAAGGGAAATGACTGAGTAGAAAATTTGTTTTAGCATAAAAAGAAGGGAAGGATTGCAGTATTGTGTGACAGTATCTAGGACCCTGTGACATGCCTCCAGTACAGTGGCATCTCTGCTGAAATTTACAGGAGCTGAGATGGCATGCCATATTTGTATAGCCAGTTTGAGACATATTTTGAACTTCACAGAAATATGCTGCCACAAGTGTGAAAATGCTACCCACCTTGTAGCATTTGCATGAAAGAAGGAATTCAATGTGAAGTATCACTGTCAAGAGCTGGGAAATCACCCATTTTGCAGCATGATTGCGCCAAAATATGCCAGTACACATTGATGATGTCCATTGTGTGACTGTGGCAGCTGCAGACTGAAGGACTAAAAGACCGCTCTTCCAGTGGGTGTGGTGTAACCCAGCCCTTCTCAGAATTGCAGAGATGAACATGTCATGCCCAGGCTTATTTTAGTTACAGTGAGTATGGGGTAGAGAAAGTGACTTGAGATCTCGCTGCCTCTGCTCAGGCGACATAAGGCAGAAGAGACAGTTCGCTAGACTTCATGTCTGCCTTTGCAGAACTGCTCAGTCAATTACTGCTCTGTCAATTAGCCCAGCCAGAGGAAGGAGCTGCATCAAGAGTCTGGTATGTCTTGCACTTCTTCCATCACTCTGACAGGAAAGACTCCTACATCTACAAAGTCTGCAAAGATGAGGTGAGAGCAGGGAGTGTCAGCATGAGTAGAGACCAGAGCAAACACTACACTCTAAAGCCACCTAATGCAGTCTTGGGATCACAAGGAATTTAAAATGTTATTTCCGTCTAAAGGAAAGTCTTCTCATTCATTCTTGCATTTCTAGCCTCCTGGTTTCTCTCAACCATTTTGCAATGTACAAAGTATTTAAGCTTACTATTCCTGTCAATTAGACCTGCTAATGTTTACAGAAAGTAGAAGGGAGTAGTGGAAAATGTTGGTTCTTTGCTTAGAGGCTTCATCTACTGTTAAATGGTTGTAAAAGAAGTAAAGCAACAGAAACATGCATGTGCTGAACCAAGAGATAGTGTAGCAACACACGGAAGACAGAAATTAAAAGTAGCTCTAATTTCAAGTTAAGGATTCAAGGAAAAGCTCCCTGAAATAATGGATTTCAAAATGGGTAAGTAAAGAATTTAAACTGCCTCATTTTGGGATCAAGTTAACACTGGAATTTCTTTAAGCTGCTCATTTGCTTAACTTCTGTCTGCAATCAGATTTACGATAAAGAAAAAAAAGCAACCTTTTTTTTTTCTACATGAAGATTTTAGAATCTTTCTCCCTGTTTGGAAGACTAGGAAGAACAGTATTAAATATATGCCATTAAAGTGAGAAGAATGAAGTCTATATAGATAATAACAGTTTTAACCAGCTTGGTACAAAGAGTCCATATGAAAGCCAGAAATAGAGTTTAGTTTTACAAAGTGGAGACAACAACACTGTAACCCCATGGCTTACTGCCTCCTTCAGCATCCGTCACTTGCAGTAAATAAATGGACAAATGAAAGTTCTGAAGGAAAGTCTTGAAGCACACCTCCTAGATAAAAAACGAGCACCAAGTCAAAGTTTCATATGTAACCACCATCCTTCAATTCTGTGTTTTAGGATCTTCCTTGTCCACTTGGGTTTTAATAAGCAGATAAACTTGTTCTTGGATGTGATTTTTTCCTAACAGAAAAATCAACCATGTGTAGTTATAGAGAGCTAACCAGTCAGAAGGAGTCGTTTCCAGTATGTTGTTACATATCACAGACTCTGACCAGCTGTATTACCAAACTGATCTGTACTGTACTAATTATTTCTGTTGTAGTGTGGATTCAGCAATTAATGGATGAAATTAATGAGAATGGGGGGGACCTCAGTTCCCCTCTTTCTTCCCCCAGGAGTTGCTCTGGCAATTGATTCTCCATTGCCAATGGCACTATCTTGACATTGTCTAAATCAATACAAGAAATTACTGTCATTTTCACTGTACATGGCACTGAAGAGGGGAACAGTTCAGTTCCTCAGTCAGTGCTGGAACTGCACAATACCAGATTCAGTCAACTAAGTGTGAAATGAACTAACTGCAACTGAAAAATGGCAGGCATCTGACATGAATTTTGGCTTATGTCTGCTAAATAAGTTTCCATGAACATAAAACATCATTTGAATTCACAGTAGGACCTGAGCTATTTAGTCAGGCCTTTCTTGCCCTGACTGCTTCACAGCAACCTGTCATCATTTCAAGTCACTGAGCACTTTACTCTTTGTGTAACTTGGGGTTGATCATTTTGTTAGCCTTATCTCAACAGTCAGAACAAGTGGCCAGAACAAGAGTATACAGCAGCCACCTATTCGTTGTGATAAAGCAAGTATTTACATGTTGGTGATAACAGAAGAGCATCTCTTCTGTAGGAAGAAAGAAAAAAAAAAAAAAGGAAAAAAGGAATTTTATTTAATTTTTTCATTTAAAAGACCACATGATTGTTTTTGTCACTGTTGCCTTTATCATTTTTTATCACCACTTTCTTTGTGTATCAGTACTTTTTTCCTACTTAAGCAAAATCATTTTGGGCAGAAAAGAAAGTTAACATTTAGACTTAACAGGTGAAATATCTTTTGTATATAAACAGAATATATATGTATATAAAACATGTATTTTAGTTGATATTTCATTGTATAAGAAACAGTAGAATAACTTGGGTTCTGCTACAAGGCAGATGACCATAAGATCATAATGCAAATTTAAAATGAAATGTGAATGGAAAAGATACCAGATGAGAAAGCCATGTTTGATACTTACAGATAATTAATATTTTCTACACTGTATAAAAATAGCTACATTGTGTTTATTCTTCTGTTATTATAATAAGCACTCCTGTTTTTTGTCTATCTAAAAATGTTACTGTTTTAGTATCCCAAAATATTAAAAATAAGCTGAACATTATATGCTAGTACATTTCTAATAATGGACAACTGTCTTCAGAGTTATCTCAAACATTTCCTGAGAATAAGAACAGAGCAACTTAAGAGATTTTAATGTAGAAAGACAAGAAGGGAGTGTCTAGGAAACAGCAAACAAGTTTCCTTATTAGAAGAGACTGACACATCAGAAGCATGCAAAGTGTGGAAGATAGTGTATAACTATCAGAGGTGAATTTTAAGTAATTGTTAAAAATTATTGAATTGTTTGTTTCTGTAGGCTGATGCTAACTTCCTATGTCTTTTAGTGCTATTTCTGATTTTGCTATCTGTGGTTCTCCCATATTACTCAGGATTTAGTGTGACAGCTGCTGGCATTCACATCTCTTCCCAGATTGTGGAGGACCAGCTGCCCTTCCTGTTGGCTTCAGTGGCAGAAGTCATAGTAGGGCAGAACCACTCTGCCCAATAAAGCTAATTGATTTACAGCCATGGCAATTATAGAACTGAATTTTTTGACTAAAGCAATGACTAAATGTACCTAAAGAATCTATTTTACTTTATCAATAAAGAGCAACATAATATTTCTTTTTGATTGGAATGCCAAGTTAATACTATTCTGCTGTTTGTAAAGCTCAGTTACTGCCAGGAATAAGGAAAACAACTTAATTAATAATGCCATTTAAATGGAATTTTTATTACAATACCCAGCATAGGTATTGTAATTAACAGGCATAAGGGAAAATATGGTTTAATTGCCATTAATCACCTTACCTTTCATTATGTGTTTATGGAAACTGCTTTTCTTTTTGACATACATTTAATTTTCAGCATTGTAATGCTATTGTCACTGAGACTTTTGTCAAGAACTTTTGGCTTTCTTCATGCTCTTCCCATTTCTGTCTGCTTCATTCAGTTTTGCTGGGACCTTAGCTATGTGTGGAGCTTCACTGAGGTGTGTGGGTTGGAAATATGTTCCCTGTCTACAGATATGTGCAGATTTTTACAGTTAGGTTTATGCTCTCAGCCCATTTGTTTTTCCAACAAAATAAAGCCATGAGGTAAACTAATATATTTATATATCTGATTCTTTAAAAAAAAAACCCACATGTTTTCCTTTTGATCTGTTGTTACCATTTGAAGGAAGTGCTCTGAGTAGTGCTCTGCTCTAAATTTTTGGGTGACCAAATCTACCTGTCACATTCAAATTACCATGCAAAAATCTACAACAGAGAAACTTCTCTTATGTAAACCTTTCTGAGAAGGTGTGTCAGCTATCTAAGCGCCGTTCCTAAGCACTGTCTGATAGCTCCACAGACTTAGTAGAACCATATTAATGTTCACATGTTCTTGCTCACTGTGCCCCTATATCTGGATTTGTGAAGACAGCTGGTGTACTTTTTAAAGAACATTACTTCTTGCAAAGTGTAGGTTCACTACTCATTTTAGCAATCCATGGGGCTTTTAGGGAAAGTTTCATATGTCTAGTGCATTTGGAGGCAGCAGCAATTTTTCTTGTCATCTCTTCTTTTTTTCATGATGAAAGGTTGGTGGGATTTGGAAATGGTGGGATTTACCTCTCAAATTAAGAAGCTATGGATTAGGTATATAGTGATGTCTCTCTTCTGTCCAGAATGAATATTTCCAGATCTTTCTTAGCTGCGAGTGTAACAGGCTGCCAGAATCTGGCTGCCTCTGATGGCAGTGCCGTGTGTTGGGCTCTGCCTTCCCAGCATGTGTGGCTCTGCTCTGCACCTGGCAGAATCTGCCTGCCTGTTGTTTTAGACATCAGTGCCACATGTTTGTAGCAGGTTTGTAGCCTAACTGGAAGGCAGGCCAAAGGTTATGTAGCCACTTCAACTGAGCCTTCGGTGTGTGGTCAGATACATGATGAATCACAATTATTTAGCAGCTAGAAAATTACCTCCTGTAATTTCTAAAGAATTTTAACTCCTGAATGGACCTTAGAATAATCCTTGAAGTCTGGAAGTACCAGCATGCTATTTCCATTTCATTACTTTAAAATCTTTAACAATAGAATTGTAAAAGCCAAAGAATTGATAAATGTAGTCATTGCTTTACTAATAACTAATATTGGTACAAGCAACTCTTCTATCTCATTCCTGACATGTGCTTGGTAAATGTCAGTATTCAGACACAAGTGTGACTTTCCACTGTTTTTTTGCTTTAAAATGAGGCTTAATATTACAGCTAGTACTTCCATCAGTTTGTGCATTTCAGAGGTTTGCAGCTCTAATGTGACCAAATTATTTTCCTTAGTATCCCAAAGCTATGAATTTTAGATATCTGTATGAATTTCATATAATGTTTACACCATTGGTGATTAGCTCATTGGGCTTCCTTAGAGTGGAAATATTTTGTAAATAATAATGGAATTTCTTATGTTCGGCACATTCTTTCTTTCAGGATTGGGAGACGGATAGAATGACTAGTCAAAAAGATGAAGTTCTGTTTTACCGCCTTATTGGGCTGAAAGTGTTTTTAACAACTTTTTTTAAATACTACAAAATGTTTAGATTTTAAACATGTTGAACATCTATGTCTTGAAGCATAAATATGAAATACACTTTGGTGTCTCTTGCAAGAATACTGTTGTGGGTAATGCCTTTGGTTGATTTTTTAAAGCAAAGATCTTGTTACTGTGTTCTAGATTAAGTGCAAAGCATAATATAACTGTTTCAGGAGTGCTGGGAATTCATACTTCATCGGTGTTGTAGATGTCACTTGCTATTATTGTTAGCGGCACTGAGAATAAAACATTCATTGAGAAAGATAATCCTCACATGAAAGTAAGTAGGAACACGTAATTGACAATCAGGAGGTTAAAAGAGACTGGACAAGACTTCAAGGGATTAAAAAAATTAATCTGTCAGTGCACACCTTTGCTCCAAAGGCTTGTATTCTAATTAAGATTTATCACAAGATTTTTGGCAATAGTCCTGTCACCCTTGTACTTTTGCCCAGTGGAGAAAATTGAAACTCAGTAATTCCGGCAGTCTAAGAGGTGTAGTAATAATCTACAAGATGACATGATGATGTCATTGCCCATAAGTTCTGCACATCATATTGTGAAGCAGTATGATGGATTTTTCAAAATCTGGAGGCTGCTTTCAGAGAAACTGAAGTCTCTTGCAAGCAAGTTTTGTAGAGATATGTGTCCTTCTGCACTCTTCCTACAGTCTTCTGACAGACTCCCAAATATTAGCAATTTTTCAGACTAATGAGATATTCAGTTTAAATGCTCTGGGTTTTTGATAAACAGCAAGCTTAGAGGAGTTCAAGAGGTGTTCTTTGTGTTTTATCAGCCCAGGTAAACATGTAGTGTATTTTAGTAGTAGGCAAATGTGTAATACTTCAAATGAATGCTTATGTTTAAGAGATTTTGCAAAGGAGATATTTGCTTGGGTGATTATTTGAGTTGTTGTGGACACAGGATTAATCTTATCTTCTTTGCTGGTACTTTTGATTAGTTTCTAACCCATGTCTGTGAAGAAAGAAGCCAGTTCTTAGACATATGCTATCTGCTGTGATAGTTGAATTACAATGCATGTATTTAAGCTGGTAGTTTTGTGTATAAATTACATATTTTCTGTAAACTCGGTCTCTTCTTGGTGTTTTTTTTTCTGTGAAGAGAACTGCTTGTTCACTTTTTGCATACTTTAAAAAAATTCATGCTGTTAAAAATGATGGACCTAGATAAGATTTTGGTAAACCTCTTCATACACAAGCACTATAGAATGAAAAGGTCAAGTACATATGTCTAACCTTGGTTTAAGCAATACCATTTGATATTATGTTTATGGCTGAGATCACACAAACACATGGGTTTTATATGGATGTAATTACCCCACTGCAGGGATTAATTATGGATGAAAGTTAGATGTCCCCTGAAGTAGACAGGAAATTGATGCCATTTCAGACAACTTCATTCACAAAAAAATAACCCAAGCCCACTGTCTCTTAGGAATTGTCACCTATAGCAGCATTTGTAATTTTATAATCCAGGAGAAAGAAATGTGCTGCAACTGTTTAGATTATGTGGACATTTGCATTTCAAAAGCTTATTTTTCATCAAGAATAAAACCAGTAAAATGAAACCAGAGTGGTTTTGACAATATTTGATAAAATAGGGTCACAAAAATGCATCTCTTACTAGTTCTATAGAAGCAGTAATGTGGGGAGGGTTAGGTATACAAATAGGTATGTTTCCTGTGGGTTTTTTAATTTAAAAATACTTCTAAGTTACCCCTGTTATGGTACAAGAAGAGTAGTATTTTTATTTCAATAATGGAGAACTAAAACAATATCCATCTGCATAGAGTTTACCTATCGCTTACCACTGATTTCCTGAGGTGTAACACAGCAGTTGGGTACAATAAATTGATCTCCTTCTCTTGTGGAAACTCCAAGCTTATCTGTTGTTTTACCTTCTCTTTCATCTTTGAAATGCCAAGTCTCACAGCCCTTTTTATTGGGACATTTTTGCTGGACAGTGGTTCTTCATTTGACTCACTCCAAATCTTTTTGCACTGCTAAGGAAAAGTTACTTACCTATTCAGATTATTTCCTAGGTTTTCAATGATTTCTCCAGCTACTTCTTTCCTGTTTCCTCTTAGTATTCTCAACTAGAGGTAATGAAATGGAGATATCCACATTTGAAAAGGAGAGATCCAGTTACTTTACTGTTACTTTAATTCAGCTGTAGCCAAAAGTGGAGGACAATTTTAAAACACATCCTTATTACTGATCCAATGTATTTTCACTCATTAAAAGGAGTAGTTGGTTTTCTCTATCAATTTTATAAGTGACTGTTACTTTAGCGCCAAGATTGGCTAGTCTTAATATCACCAGTAAGATTTTACTGTGCAGTGTTGTGGCTGATTTAACTTCAAAGGAAAAAAAAAATCAATGTGAAACTGTAATCCTAACTTGTTTTTTCCAAGGCTTAGATAACTGATACAAAATACAAAGTGGTTTACAAACTGAGTTCCAAGCAATTCACTAGCTTTACAAACAATTAAGGTTAAGTTTGTCTTTATGTCACAGTTTCCTTTTATAAATCACATATGGTAAATTATTTTTTCTGTTGATAGTATTTTTCCAGTACCTACAGCAGAACTTTGCTTAAAGCAATGGTTTCATAAAAACCACATTTCACTTTAGTGGAGGAACATGGTATGTTATTTCAATGCACATAAAACATATTAATGACAATATAATAAAGGATGCCCTATAAAATAGCCAGTCCCTAGAGTGGTGGTGATAAGGAAGTAAGAGGATAACTGCAAACTGCAGTCACTGAGTATTGTAAACCTTGGGGTTTTGAACCAAGGGTTTGCATGAGAATATTTGTTTATGCAGAGTGCTAATGGCTTACAGGTTTGTACTGGAGGTATTGAGGTAAGGTGGAGTTGTATAGCAAGGCCCCTTGAAGGAGAACTCAGCATGTCCATTCTGTTTTTTGATGTGGATTCAAGTGAAAATTCTGTGCATTTGCAAGTTGATCTGCATGTAGTGGTTGGCTTGTGCATCTACATAATTACGCTGTTAGGGTAGGTGAGTGGCAATTACCATGGAGAGGTCTAAATCACAGTGAAGAAGTTAGTAAAGAGGTTATAGGTTATTTTCTTTTGGCCTCAATCATGTACCTTTGATCTACAACTGGTCTGCTGTAATTGTGATATCATGAAGCTGAAAAAACAGCAAAGGATTAGAAAACCTATATATTGACTTGCACATTCAATCAACTTGCATATGATCTCAGCAGGAAATTCAAAACAAAAGCTAATTTATGGAAAAATATGGAGTTCTAATCACAGTTTAGCTCCATGGGGTTCCAAATAACATACTACAATCTCTCCATGCAGATGCTTTCATCTTACATTTCAGATTTGGTGACATTCCAGAAGTTCTTATCAAGCCTTATTATCATCTTTTATTAAAGCTTATTACATTTATCCTTATTGCATGTTTGCTGTAATATTCTGTCATTCTTAATATGGAATAAAAAAAGCTTTGATCTTTTTTAGCCAGTCATGAAATGGAAATACGCTACACAAGTGTTTCACTATATGGTATAAACTCGCAGCTCGGTGTATCCTTTGAACATTGCATTAATTGGCCCCCATTTCTTTTTCCTTTGGTTCATCAATCTTTTCATCAGACTGCACTTCTCTGTGCCATCAACATGCAAATAGGCTATGCATGATCATGTAGTGCCACTTAATTATATCCCTCAAGAGATTTGTGGTGGTGTTGTTAGGTTTGGGTTTGGGGTGGTTGGTTTCTCTGCAATAAATAAGGCTTTTGAACTATAAGAATGGTTGGATCACTCTTACCTAAGGAAGGTGTTTTCAATTAATTTTAAGCCATTACATTGTCATTACTCTTCTTAACACTGTGGGGATGTGATCTAAAGGACAAAACTTCTGCTGGAGTTCTGAAAAAAAAACTTAAATAGGCCCAAAAATAAAGAACCTCAGCTCTTTTTTTTCTAGAAGGCAAGTTTAAGGAAT
>VWZN01010521.1:349601-362165 GCA_013396955.1 Regulus satrapa | reverse complement strand
CAAGAGAAAATTAGGAATAAACTAGACAGGTTGGATTTTTTTTTTGCAGATGAAACAGTAAAATCAATTGGCCCATTGAACTGTTCAAGATAAAAGGGCAAATACCAGTTTTACAGTTAGTATATTGATCTTGATAGGTTTTACTAAGTTTTTCATATAGCAGTAGGGCTATATGTAGTAGTGCAAAATGTTTTTCATTCAGAGTATATGTTCAGCAACTTATGTGATGCTGCTGGTGAGTAACCTTTTGAAGGTGCTCAGAAGTATGTAGCTGAAAGTTATTTTAAATTTGGAAATAACGGGTTTTACTGATTTGAGAAAAACAGTAATAAATAAAGAACTTTGCAACTTTTAATTCCCTTTATTTAAGATTTTAATTAACTATTTTTAATTCACTATTTGGTCTGTAGTAACATCCAAGGTATCCTATTATCTCAGAAAAAAGCAAATGAATGCAAATCACTGACAGTTCATTTGCACATCTTCTGGTCCACTTCAGGTCCTTCAGAATAAAATAGGTTTAGATTCTAATTATGGCTGCAAGAAAAATATATGGAAGATAATTTAAAAAACCACTTCAATGTTCAAATATTTCATTTTGAAATGTATTGCCAACAGGGAGATGAACTAGAAGATAATCCTTCAACAAGATTGAGCAATAATTGCAATTTGCTTAGTTTAAATTATAATCCTTTTTGCATTGCTTTAAATATAGATTATGTTCACTTTTCCTTATGTTCAAGTGTGCATAAAGATTTTTCAATTAATTCTAAGGAAGCAATTTTTTTTAATCATGGTTTGAAAATATCAGCACCCAGAAATATGTAACAGTGGCAGTCCTGGAACATGAGTTCAATAACTTAACAAGGAGCTCATCTTCAAGCACAGCTTCATGAATAATAAGACTTGATTACCATACCTTATAAAGCACAAAGGAGAAGGGAAGGAGGGTCGCCAATATCATTCAGTTCCTCTTGCCAACTTCCCCTAAAGTGCTGAGTTCTTTATGTTCGTAGAACATTTGCCATAGGCCTTATCTCCAGAGGTTTTGGAGAGATGCTTGTTCTTTAGAGACAGCCAGTGTTTTTTCTTTCTGCTGTCTAGTGTTAATTTTTCATCTATTCTAAGAAAAACTGGAGGAACACTGGAAGTCCATTTCCCAATTCAGGCAATTCTGTTTCTTCTTCTTTCTACTTAAAAGAATCCTTTTACCTATGAATTCTTGTTCTTGTGAAACACCCTGCGCCACCTTTAGAATTCTTTTCTGCAAAAAGGAATATTCAGAATGGAAGGTCTTGAATTGCTAGCACTTCTGACTGGTACTTCAGAGGGTTACCTCTTCCATTAGTGTAGGACTGCTTCTGTGAATAAAGCCTCTGCTTGTATGTGTATGGTTTTGTTTGTCCGTCCTTATGATCTGCATCAGTGATTCTTTCACCTGTGCAGCTCACAGGGTGTTTGATATGCCCTTTGTGTTTTGTGTGAGCATATTTGTCACTTACAGTACTTTAGAAAAATTTGTGGTTGATCCAAGAGACAAACTTGAATTCTGACGAGAACAATAAATAAGTTTTTCTGGCTTTTGCTACCCTTTTCTACAAAGAGAAAAAAAATCTGATAATCATAAACCCCAGCATTGTGTGTATCTTCACATCTGATCTAAACTTTGTTTTCTGTTCAAAGCTGCACTGGTTACTGGCTCATGCTAATACCTATTTCGTTTATGAACTAGACATCCTATCCTCATAGCATTCAAGTGTATGAGAAAAGGGAAAAAAATTTAGACAAGTCCAGTTCTTGCTAAATGGTAGAACAGCTACATGAATTGGTTTGCTGTTACAATTGGTTTTTGTGCCTCTCATCATTTTGGCTGAAGAGAACTTTTACATATTGAACAAGGCAGCAAATTCAGCAGGTATGCAGTCAAATGCAGCAGGTAGTTGTCAGCCCTCACAGTTCTAGTTCTGCCACTTAGTTACATAAATTATCCATTTTTCACTACCTACTAATAAAGGATGGATTTTTTTTTGGATGGAAGAGAGTCTTGGAGAGGCTTTTGAAGTGATAATGCAGTGTATTTCTCAAGAACGAGTTCCTTGTAAAGGTAATGCATAAAGTACCAAATTACTAGCTTGAGAAAGGAGCAGGCACAAGAAACAGGCAACTTCTTCCTGAAGATTATTGCAAAATGTTTTACACAGTGTAAACTAGTGATGGGGTTTTTTCCAAGTATTTGCTGTGAAATGTATTCTTAGTTGCTATTTTAATTATTGAGTGGACATGGAAAGCTTTGTAGACTGATTACAAACCAAAATAACTAGACTTCAGTAAAACAGTGATCACAAGATCAACCAAGCTTGAAAAAGCAGTTCAGAAACCCTTCAGTGAACTGTGGTGACAGACGGCAAGATTACCCAATTGCCTGCAACAAATGATAGGTTTTTTTATGTTAGCATTAAGGCTACTTGTTGATAAAAGTGCACTCCTTTAATTTGAGCTCTTGAGTATTTTAATATCCCAATCCTTTTGGCAGGAGGGGGCGAAAGAGCAGGGTAAGAACACAAATGTTAATTTACTGCTTTTATGTTTGGGATTGATTCTGGTGAATTTAGCTATATTCGCCAGCACCACACACACAGACACTGGTACTATGTTCATGCCAAGAGCAGCCCAGGTCCAGGAGAGTTTTCTCATCTCTGGTACCTTTTTCCACTCTGTTAGCAGGAATGCACTCCTTACCATTTAGACTATCACCACACTCTAAAGGCTGGCCATGCAGATAACTTCTCCAGTCACAGTACAAATGTCACCTTAAACAAATAGCTCAGTCTAAAGGTAAATGGTGAATGCTAGCAGAGATTCAGCAAATGAAGAACTCTTGGTAGCTAGAGATTACTTTGCAGAACAGATGTAGGGACTGAAACAGTAGAATAGGTGGAAGATCCTAGAATCCCAGGTTAAATATGGTAAGAGTTTAGTACATTTAATTTAAGTTTAAATTAATAAAATTAAAAATAAGTTTAACATTGTTTATTTGAGTTTACAAAAATGTCACTATTTAATCATAGGTTGAATAGTTAAAGATGGAAAAGACCTTTAAAATCAAGTCAAACCATCAACCTAGCACCACCACCATGTTCACCATTAAAACATGCCCTGAAGGGCCATATCCACAGTTTTTTTTTGGAATGGTGATCCTTCTGGGGATGGTGACTTTACTACTTTCCTGGGTAGTGTGTTCCAATGTTTTACAACCCTTGCCATGAAAGCATTTTCTCTTAATACCTAATCTAAACCTCCCTGGCATAATTCAAAGCTATTTCCTCTTGGCCTGTTACTTGTCACATGGGAGAAGAGATTGACATTACTACAACTTGCTTTCAGGTAGTTGTAGGGATTGTGAGAGTCTCCCTGAACCTCATTTTCTCTGAGCTAAGCAACCCCAGCTTTGTCAGCTGCTCCTCATAGAACTTGTGCTCCAGACCCTTCACCAGCTTCATTGCCCTTCCCTGGATGTGCTTCAGTACCTCAATGCCTTTCCTCTCTCTAGTGACAGCAGCTGGACACAGCACCTGATGTATGGCCTCACCAGTGCCAAATATGCAGGGCAATCCCTACCATGGTTCTGCTGGCCACACTATTTCTAATATAGGATACCATTGGCCTTCTTGGCTACCTGGGCACACTGCTGGATCATGATCAGCTGCTGTCAACCAACACTTCAAGGTCATTTTCTACTGGACATTTTTCTAGCTACTCCTCCCCCAGTCTGTAGGCACTGCATGAGGTTATTGTGACAAAAGTGCAGGACTCAGCACTTGGCCTCCTTGAACTTCATACAGTTGGCTTTGTCCTACTGATACAGCCTATCCAGGTCCCTCTGTGGAGCCTTCTTACTATCCAACAAATGAAAAGTTCCTACCCAACTTGGTGTCATCTCTGAACTTGCTGAGAGTACACTTGATCCAGATTGTCAGTGGAGATTTTAAACTGTGTTGGCTCCAATACTGAGCTGTGGGGAACACCTCTCATGACTGACTATCAGCTGGGCACAATTCCATTCACCACTTCTCTGGGCTTGCCCATCCACTCAACCCAGCAGAGAGTACACTCTGCCACACCATGGGAAGCCAGGATTCTCCAGGAGAATCTTGTGGGAGAAATTATCAAGAACTTCTACTAAAGTCTCAGTAAACAACATCCACAGCTTTTCCTTCATCCACTAGTGGGTCAGTTTGCCACAGAATGACTCCAGATTGGTCAGGCAGGACCTGCCTTTTGTAAACCCCTTGCTGGCTGGGCCTGATCCCCTGTTTGTCCTGTCCACGTTGCATGATGGCACTCAAGGTGACCTGCTCCATGACCTTGCCTGGCACCAAGATCAGGGCTGACAGGTCTGTAGTTCCCTGGAACTTCCTCCCAGCCCTTCCTGTAGATAAGGATAAGTAAGTGTCACATTTTCCAACTTCCACTCACCTAGAACATCCCCACTTGACCAGGGCTGCTGGTAAATTAAAGCAGTTTGTTGAGTCTTGTGCCAACTCCCTCAATACTCAGATGAATCCCATCTGGCTCCATGAACATGTATGTGCTCAAATTGCATAGCAGCTGACAATTCCCTTCCAGATTACATGGGCTTCATTCTGCTCCCTGACTCGTCTCCCACGTCCAGGGGCTGGATACCTTGATGACAGCTGATCCTGTTATTAACAAATGAGGCAACAAAGGCATTTATTCCTGTTATTTATTTCCTGTTATTAACAGCTGAGGCAAACAGCTGATGTGTTTGTGAAATTGTTGCTTATCTTTTATAGCGATGGCCAGATTAAGGTGGGCTTTGATCCTCCTCATTTTTTCCCCAAGTGGCTTCTCGACACCTTGTAGTCCTTCTGAGTTGCCAACGCCTTTTTCAAGGGATAATAGACTCTCCCTTTCTTCCTGGGTTCCATTCAAAGATCTCTGTTCATCCAGGTTGTCTTCTTCCCCATCAAGCTACCTTCCAGCACATAGGGATAGCCTACTCCTGTGCTTCTAAGATTTCCTTCTTTAAAGCATATCCAGCCTTCCTGGACTCTTTTTACCTTGATATCATAATCTGTTTTTCTGCTTAAAAAGACATCCTGTTCCACAATGGAAGTGATCATCTTGATACAATAAAAGGAGGCTTTTGTTAGGGTTTGTGGGTACATTTAGAACTGTGACAACTCAGCTTTTCTCCCATCCCCTGAAAATTCATCTGTGCTTGCAGCTGTGGATTATTTGGATTGAGTTGTGATCCATAACCACAGCCATTGCAATCAGCCTGCCTTCTGGTTGGAGGCATCTGGCATTCTCACACAAGTCCTCACTGCCATCAAAGTTTTGCCACTATTAAAAGAAAGTCATTCCCATTTTGTACCCCCATAGATTTGGCAGAGTCAGAATTAGTGACTCTAGGAAGAGTCTCTTGGCTTCATTGTCATTGTCAAACACAAATTCCAAACTGATTGGGAATAAATCAGGCCCGACAGGCAATATCTATTCCAAAAGTCAAGAAACTTTTTTACATTAGATTTGTGACAAAAAATAGCATCAGGAAATAATGAAATGCATTATGCTTCACATGTGCTTCAAGTTTTGCTTTATATATCAAATTCTTTATAAAAAGAAGTAAGCCTACTATTTATGTGAACATAGTAGAAACAGAGAAGGGGATTGATCTCTTACATCCCCATCCCAAAGCTGGAAGAAGGCCTGCATTCTTTTCTAGACTGAGGGAAATCAGACAAACCTGAACACACCTTTGCAGTCTGATTGCATCATTCTCCCTTTAGAAATTCAGAGCTAGTTCATACCATTTGATTTGAGGGTCTCAGAAATCCCACTGAGGTACCAGTACCAGGTGCTGCTAAACAGATTCATAATAGTATTAAAAATTTTTATCCGGTGCCTCAATTTCCTTATAAAGCTGATAAGGATGTAAAGTATGCTTTTATATTGATGGCCAGCTGCGAGAAGACAAGTTTTGACTGGCAGAATATTATCTGAGTTTGTCTTCATCAGTTGATTTAGCCATGTTCCTAAAGTTCATCATCTCTAAAGAAATTTTGCCTTGTAATTTGATACTTCAGCAACAAGCCTGTTTCTTTCATGTTGTTTTCATGTTTGTTGTGAAAGGAGAATTCTCTAAATTCCATAGCACTAGCTCAGGGAGATGACGTAGTTAAGTTATTTAATGTATTAGTACACGCTGTAAGTTTTGTGACTGGAATTGTCTGGCAGCACTTTTTGTCTGCTTAAAAATATTCCTACATTCCAAATCTGTGAAACAGCTGCATTTATCCATCTGTTCATTTTCATCTAACATTGTGTATTGAACTTGTTTCTAGTTCATTGTCAAAACTGAGAGAGGAATAGTATATATGAGGGATACAGCTAACACTCCCAGTCTTTGACAGTACACTACCGTGGGACTCAGATCAGTACAAAGACAAAGAAAAGGTAATTGGCACTTACATTGCAGGAATTGTGGTTATATTGATGTGATCAATAGCAATCCGACAGTCCTTGCCTTTGAAGATTTCAAATTCCAGCTGTTTTGAATTACAAGGGAACAGCTAGAAGGTCATGTTGGAGCTTCCCCTTCTGATCTCCCAGTGCATGAAGAGGCACAGGGCATGTACATAGCACCAGCAGATGTTAATGATGTTCTAAGCTCCTATGTTTCTAGAGTTACAAAATGAGTGTCACTTCCTTTTTTCTTTTTTTTTTTCCTCTCCAGAAGAACTAATAAAAGGGATAAGAAGACAACAAAGTTAAGAGATGTGATTTAGATCTTTGGACTTTAAAACAAGAAATGTACTGGGTTTAAATAATGAAATATTTAGCTAGTTGCATTCTTTCATTGCTGCCAGTGAAATGAACAAGTATAACAAATTGTAGAGTTTGACCCTAGGGATTTTATGGAAATATATTAAAACAGATACACTTGTTAGGTGATCAATACATAATAAAGATTTCAGCTGAGGTAGGGTCAAAATAATAATGGCTAATTCTAGTAATGTGCCAGAGATGGTGATGGTCAGATTTATGGTTTAACAAGAGGTGAGAGGGGATAAAAGAAATATGTTTTTAGGGTCAAGGAACAGTCCACATTATCAGGGTTTG
The DNA here is from genome assembly GCA_013396955.1 of Regulus satrapa. Taxonomy (NCBI): domain Eukaryota; kingdom Metazoa; phylum Chordata; class Aves; order Passeriformes; family Regulidae; genus Regulus; species Regulus satrapa. The sequence continues at coordinate 355,019 of VWZN01010521.1, read as the reverse complement.
ACAGGTAATTTAAGGTCTGGGAAAGAAGTGCAATAGTAGAGTCAGAGACTTGGAACAGAGACTATATCGTCTGTGTGAGGATTTCGATCTTTAAAGTATTTATAACAGGTCTTTAGTTGCATTCTGGTTTTTTTGTTTTGTTCAGGGTAGGGGGGAGGCTTTAATGCAAAGACCTGGCAGACAGCATCTTAATTTGGCAGTTTTTGTTGTCCGGCTGACTAAACTTCCATTGATGCCCGTTCATCGTGGTGAATACAAAGAGCTTTAAAGATCATAGATGAAGCCAAATGGGATGTCATTTGTATTTTTTATCATTTGTATAGAGGGAATGAATAAATTGGTAATGTTGACTGTAGCAGTAATCTTGCTTCAGAGAGAAGTAGCAGAAGCAACAAAGTACAGAGAATTGTCTTCCTTATGTTTTGCACTAATAGTTAAAATTCATGATTACAGATTTTTTTTCCCAGTGTATTTTTATTCCCTAGTAGCACTGAAAGACTATTTTAGCTGCTTTGCAGATAACTTTTTTCATGGAATGAGCAAACCTACATTACACCAAGCGCTAAGTAGAGTAATTATAATAAAATTAATTTTGGTGGCATTTTAGAGGCATTGGAAGAAAAGAAAATAATCCACAGACAGCATGAAATTTCATTAGAGTATCACAGTATATAGGGGGGTTTTGTTCATATATTTGCTCTAAAAGTTTAGATGCTGGGGTCATTCCTTAATCCCTGGTGATCAAGGTTCCTTAAGCTCCCCCTAACACCATGGAAGGTTGACTCTGTGTCATAACTAACTTAGCTAAACTCTTTAAAATAGTTAACCTTTCAAATGAACATGGTTGTGGGAAACGAAGTAATTCAGAAGCCTAACATGCATTACCGTTGTCAGAGTGAAGTGCCCCAGTGTCTCTGGTTCTGCTCATGGCCTTGACCTTGTTTTGTAGACTAGCATGGGGAATGGACATGTGACGGGAGGTTGTGCAAGGTGTTGTTGACAGCATGAAGTGCTCGTGCCCTAGGTTAGCCCTGTGATACCCACAGTACTCTCGTTCCTCTCTTCCTGTATTTTTTCTTTTCCCTTTCTGGCTAACCAGGACAGATCCATCTGCTGGGAGAATGATTTGTTTTAGTAAGTCATTTAGAAGTTCACTTAAATGATTTGTCTCTTCAGAAGGATCAAAAATGCAAAAAGGAGAAAAGAACATAATTAATGCCTATCTTTTTGAACATTGATTTGGGACTGGTAAAAGACTCAGAATGAGACTGGTGAGCTTTCTGTCAACTGCATTCACTGAAAACACTGTATCATTAAAGGACAGTGGTAGTAATTGCTTTGTGCCGTTGCTGAACTAGTAGTCTGCAAATGCTTGTTCATGTAATTTAATTTTTTTTAATGTGTGAGTTGCTATTCCACTATGAAGCATGGAAAGTTGTTAATTGTGCAATTTGTAATTGTGGTTAAAAGCATCCAGTAACCTGTATCCTCTACCACCAGCAATGCATCTGTTTGGCCTCAACTGGCAGTTGCAGCAGACTGAAAATGATACATTTGAGAATGGAAAAGTGAATTCTGATACTGTGCCAACACATCCTGTAACAGTTCCTGCTGGAGACAGTGGTAAGTGAAAGGGGCACCTTTTTTTTTTTTTCCTTCTCTTGGAAAATTTCCTTTCTTTGTGTCTTATTTTACATCATTAGACTTTAAGTTTTCCTCCAAGACTCTAGTGCAAGTACAGAGCGTTTGTAAGTAAGAGTCATTTTAAACAGGTAAACAGGAACATACAGTTTCTCCTACCTAGCATCGGAAGGGACCTATAGATCCTGAGCAGTAATGCTGATCTTAGTAGGAGAGCTAGTTGTAGGAGCTCTTAGTAGGAGACCAGAATTTCTCACAGGAATTTACATGTGATATTTGATCAGGATAGGAAAGCTCTCATCATATCCAGAGAAGCAGAACCTCTGTTTGCTCTAAAATAGGTGATAGTATTTTTTATTGTTGTTGTGGGGTCCCCAGAGATAGCAGGATACTGCTGAGGCTGACTTGGACTATCCTGCCTTAGAGGCCTCGTGTTGAACAAAGCCGACAGAGGGTCTGAAAGGTGGGGCCCAAGAAAGGGAGGCCAAGGTGTCAGGACATACTGTTTCATAAGGGGGACCTGATACCCGGAGTCAATTTTTGGGACTTTCAGCAAGCTCTCAACAGGTTTTGGACAAAAGATAACGTATATGTGTTCTGTCATAATCTCTTTGTCTGAAGCTTTTGCTCCAGAAGAGGCACTTGGAGGATAATTTGCATCTTTTTGAAGCTTCTCTCTTAGCTATGCTTAGAAGGCAACTCTCGAGCAAGGAACTTCATGTAGCATGATGACCTCATTATGGAATATCTTGAGTTTTTCTCTACATGTTTTCTTCTCTTCTGTTTGTTTTTTGTTTTTTTTTTTTAATTTCTCACTGAAATTTAATAGGTGAGGTATAATGTACACTTGTTTTCTCAATGTCTGTAGCATAGAATGTTGAGTCTGAATCATTCCACCAATATATAAAGCAGGAAAAAAAGCTTTAATAATTTTGTTGTAAGAGCTTTTAAAATACAAACCACATAAAGGGATTATTTTTTATCGACCTTTTTCCATGTTGCCCTTTAAGATTCTCAAAACATTTAAGAGCTTGTGCACTTTTGGCTAACAGAGGCTTCAAAATCAATAGGTTTTGAATGGAAAACTTGATTTAAATGGTTGATGAATGCAGTGTTTGCTTCATTACACAAAAATCCATTTTCCCATTCACAAGGTACATCTGACCTCCTTACCACTGAGAAGGAGGAAGCCTCTGCCAGCAATTGATATCTTGAAAATTTTTCAAGTCATAGAAAAGTTATAGCTCAGTTCACTCCTTTTGACATCTTTGAAAGCCTGTGAAACTTCACCAGTAGGATGTTTTCTTCTCAATTCCTTTACCTTCCTGCCTTTTTTCTTGTACTTAGATAGTCATTATCACTTCATATGTTCTTCTTACTAGTTTTGAATGAAGAGCAAAAAAGCTACACTATGGTTAATGAATATTGATACTGCCATGACAGCTCATCATCTCGTTGTCTTCTGCATTCAATAGCCAATACACTTTCTTTTATAAAATATATTGATGTTTTGTAAATTTTTAGAAACGCTTATTGGGTTTTTACCCTTGGCAATTTTAATATGTTTGTAATATACTAAAACCTGTTATACACTGCCTCAAAAATAAAAGGGGATAATGAGGATATCAAATACATTTTTCCTTCTGTATGTCCCTAAATGCTGTTCAAGAGAACAGGCTCCATTCCACCCACTTAATGCTGCCTTCTGCAGAGTATGGTACTTGGGTATTTATCAGCTTGCATCAGTACTAAAGAACAGACAGACCAGAGAGTGCACATTTTAAACCACCAAAGAGGGATCAGTTAGGCAGAAGGGAAAGTGTGATGACTGCTTGTGAGATGTGTGGAGCAGGACCCCTGTGCTATCACTGTGTTTACTGAAAACTGTAAAGAACAATCAGTGAAGCCTTGATTCTGATGCTTTGGCAGCTGAACAACTTCAGTACCACCCTTCTCTAGTCCCCTGGTAATTTCCTGATCCTCTGATTTGGATTGGAGAAATTTCAACCACCCTAATAGTAAATATGAACATGACATTTCATGTTTTGATTAACAACTGTAAGAACTGTTACTGTTTAGAAAATGGAAAGGCAGTTATGACACCATGAAGATCTTATGCTCATTGAGATACAAGAGGGAACAAAGAATAATTAACACTCTAACCTTAGGGTGACAAACAGCTACTGACAGTTTAAAGAGAGGTGTTGGGGTGCTAAAGGGGCATGTGGCTACAAAATGAAACCATCCTTTTTTTGGTGAAGAACATAGGAGTCATATGTGTATTATCTGCTGAGCGTTGAACCCCAGAAAGGGGCAGTCCTGGGAAGCTGGTTAATGTATTTGATAAACAGTGCTTACTCAAGCTGTCTAGCTCATCTTTTCAGTAGTACAAGACAGTTATTTTTCATTTGAAATGTAGAATCAGATCAATACGGCAAACAAGTGTTTATTGTTTAGTGATTACCAGTCATCAGTGTGTGAATTTATTCAACACAACATGCTTAAATTTGAAGAAGGAAGTTAAAAATAAATGCTTAAATAAACTGAAATAGTGAATACAGATCCATTTTCTGGAATAATACACTAATATTAAGAAAGGTTAAATCAAAATTTAGAAAAGCATTAGACTCATCCTGAAAAGTGTTTAAAAACTGGTTTCTTCAAGATCAGATACTTTACTGTTTCTTCTCAGCACCACTCTGATCAATGTGATAATCCTGTGAGACATTTTCAGTGACTGCAATGCTGTTGTGACACAGCTCTGATGATGATACAAGTTCCCACTCAAGGCCTCTCAGCAGTGCTTCTGTACCTGTTTAATTCAACAGCAGTCTCGGTTCATCTTGGATGCGCAGAAAGTGGCGAGGATCAATCTGTGACCTCACCTGGCATTTCAGATTTTAATCTAGTTTTTTTTACAGTCTAAATGTTTGCAAAAAGGTTGTGTCAGTTTGCTCCATCAAATGATGAATAATGTAGAATTTGAACATAAAAGACAAGGCTGAATTGTCAGATCTTCAGAACACTTGTATGCAAACAAATGAGCATCGCATGAACATGCTTCTCACATTCAGATGGATTTCGTTCAGTCTTTATAATAGACTAGCTGAGGAAAAAAATATGAATAAAAACACTGCAAACTCCAAGACTGTAATGACAGTTCCATTTTTCTTTGTATTGCTTCACTCAAGCCTCACCTTCATGTGCTGGCTGCTTAAATACAGCTTTGCTTGCCTACACAAAACCAAGAACAGGTAACCGGAGCTGTAGCATTTCTTAGTATTGAATAAATGCTCTGATATTTAATGTAGAAAATATTTTATTAGTTCTCTTGACTACTTCTGTTTATGTATCTATTATTCTTAAAATCTGTACACTGCATTTTGCTTTTTCTTTTTTCTTTTTTTTTTTTTTTTAATGTGAGACTTTATTTCGAGAAACCCCTTTCAAAATGCTAGTGAAAGAAAATAATAGTTTAATGTAGATTCTAAACCATTTCCATAATGCTCCTCCTTAGGGATGCTACAGCATTTTTAGTGTTTAGGTATTTGTGGTATCTTTGCCTTTTTATTTCCAAATCGTTGAATTCTTGGGGTCTTCTATTCAAAAAGATTGCAGGTAACATTTTTCTGAGGTAGTTTTAAATATTTGAAGATATATATGAAGCATGATTGAAAGCCAGAAAGGAACACTAATTTTTGATTTAATTATTTTAACCCATCAGGAAAATTAGGAGGATTTGCGCAAGAAAACAACACTATAGATTCTGGAGAACTT
>VWZN01010521.1:330929-347405 GCA_013396955.1 Regulus satrapa | reverse complement strand
TTCATATTATTTTAAAGATTTAAGACCCTCCAAGATTAGATTTCTTTCAGCACAATATTTGTTCAAGTGCTGGCTCAGATCCATTTTTCCACCTGAATTGGTATTTTAGCTCATTTCCTTATACCCTATTTGGAGAAACATCTTAGTGACTTTTATTTTGAGTGTGTGGATTTGCCATGGACACAAATCTAAGTATAGCATCTAAATGGTATAATTGTACCAAAACTTGACTGATTACATCTGAAGCACAGTTGTAACAGCAAATCCATAGCTGCGAAATTAATATATTTTAATTCTGTTCCATTTATTTTTAATTTTGATTTTCCTGTTACTGCACTATTTAAACTTTTTTGTTTTGTTTTGTTTTTTTTATTCAGGAATAACTTTTAAAATATATACAATATAGAAATATATTACTAATATATTAAGAATTATTTCACCTACTTAACAGACACAAGCCACAGAGGAAGTGTCAGCAAAGCTCCTAAAGTCATGGATGTTACATTAACTTTGTTTTGTAGTTTAGTTTCCATTAAAGTAAAAATACTTTACTAAATGGAGAAAGTGCTCTCATGTTTACTTAAAATTCTGATCTTCATAATAATGATTAAATGGATTTTCTTCAGACCTTCACATATGAACACCCACCCTCAGGCTGACAACAACCACATGAAATTCTAGCGTAAAGAAAATTGACTAGAAAGTTATCAGCCATTTGAAATAGGGGTTTTGAATACAAATGACATCTCAGTGATAACAATAATAACAGCGGCTAGGGGAGTACATGTGTGGCAAGAATGAATAAAACTGAAGAAGCTGATCTGGACTGTGCATTTATACAAGAAGTTACGCAAGTAAGTACGTCTATTAAAAAAATGATCTTTACTTGATTCCTTATTCTGTCAAAAGATTGAAATAGGAGTGCCCTTTATCCAAAAACACAGAGACTACTTAATCTGTTTCCTGTCATCTGTGTTACAAAGATTACAAGTTCTTACTAAAGTTTAAGTATGATACAACAGAAAGAATCATATCTGAGTCCTGCTTGACATTTTGGTTATACTGTTCCCACGATATAGGTCGAGCTCTCTTTTCCTATTTTTGCCTGGTATATAATTAGAGTATTTTTTACAAACCATTGACTGACACTTGATACATTGAGAAATTAGGCATGCTTACTTATCAGTGCCGCAGTGAACTTAGAGGGCTGCTAAAGCTTCCCAAGGTTTATCAGAATGTTTATATGGCCTTGAACCCAATGATGTCCAGTTAATGTGCCTGAGATGAAACACATATTTAATGTCCTAAACATGTAGTTTCACTAAGTGGTTGGGATTTTATTCACGACCATGCTCTTTCATGTAGGGGAATAAAAGGGAGTAAAATACATCTTAACAATTTAGGCCTTTCTCCAACAAAGTCCTAAAACAAGACTTTGATGACAACACAACTCCCCCTGGTAAAATACATATTTACCTGGGGGTAATATGTAGTAGTTTATGTAAACAAAGTAAGGTATTTTGGCAAAAAGACGTCTAATGAAATAGAACACTGAGGGGATTACAAGCATAAGTCCATTTATTGCTTTCTTATTTCCCTAACTCTTACAAGCTTATAGTGACAGAAATTCCTAACTGCAAGATGGGCATAGGTAACAGGGACAGACTAACAGCTGATGTTCACTGCATCCTTCTGTTCTACTTCCTTCCCTCACTTCCATCCTGTCCATTAGACAAGGCAGCTCACTTATGTGGCTGCAAGTGTCACAGGAACATAGCAGACAAACACATTAATATCCATGCTGAGTTGGGTCAAAGGCTCATCTAGCCTTCTGTCTGTGATGGGGGCCATGAGCAGATAGAGAGAGATTAATAAAGCAGCATGATTCTTCCCACAATATGCTTTTGGCCTCCAGAGTTTTAAGGCTGATGGACTTTGCTGAGTCAAAGATGCTGTCTTTGATTTGTCTACAGATCTTTGATAGATTCTTTTTTTCTGTGAATTTGCATAGTCACCTTTGAATGTATGCAAACTTTTAGCATCTGTGACATTTGCAGCAGGGCTTAACTACATATCTCACACTGTACTCCTCAGTGTGTTTTGAGACAGTAGCTTTTTTTGACAAACTGTTGGTGGTGTTTTGGAAGAGGCAGGGCAGAATTTCACAATAATTTCTTATCCATGCCAACCTTGATTTATGGATCTCCAGTGTTATCAGTGAGTTGTATTTTTTACTGTCTCTTTTGTCATTCTTTTTATGAAAGCCTTTTCAATCCTTTGGTAATCCTTTTCTGAATGTTCTCCAGTTTTAATGCAGCCTTTTCGAGATGTGGAGATCAGAACAGCACAGAACATAAGAGGTGTTTAACTATGATGATTTTATTCAATGCCTTAATTATGTCTGCCTTTTTTTTTTATTATCGAGCTCTTATTTCCATAATCTGTCTACCATAGCTCAAAGATCTCATAACGACAAAAGTTGGCTCAGAGCCCATCTCTGGATGTGTAAAGCTAGGGCTGTTTCATGAGGACTTTGAGAAGTAGGATCTCACTCACATATATCACTTCATGTCTGTGTCTCTTGAATGCTATCTGCCCTTATCTTCTAGTCACAGAGTGACAAGTGCTAATAACATAATTTATGCAAATGAGCAACTGCTGCTTGTTTCTCAAACGTCAGTATTTGAATTTTCAGATCTTATTGTTAAAAAATAGAGAGCTCATTACTACCTGCACTCTGCCAGCATTTGTAAAGTTGCCTTGTCACCTGTCGTCCTTCCGTATCTTTGCTCATATGCCTTTGATACCCACGTGTAACCACACACAGCACAATTTTCTTTGGCTCCCTCCTTACACTTTCAGTATTTTTACCAATGTCTGTCTTCTCTCCACTGTCACCTTTGACTGTAATGCAAAACTTGCTTTTTAGATTTGCCACTTTGTTCTCTACTTCTCTCCTGTTTATCCACATCCTTTTTGTACCCAGGTAAAACCTGACAATGAGTAAGAGGACACTGTAGTCAATATCTGTCCCTAACTGCACAACCTCTAGTGCCAATTATCCTACCATTGCAGGGACATCATAAAAGTATGATAGAAATAAGCTTGGGAGAGATCTCAAGAAGTCTTACTTTACACCTTGTCTTGTAACAGGATGAAATGTTTATAAATTTTTCCTACAAGTTGCTTAGAATTCTATTAATTAAACTATAACAGAATGCAGAAAATTTAACTGGTTTTTTCTCCCATAATCTAAAATAATAGGGATATAGCATATAGGAAATGGTTTGATGTATCATATTCAGGGCAGAATTTTTGGTTGCTTTGCTGTATTCTCTTTAGGTGCCAAAATTAGTATCAAGCACAGCTACTATTTGTAGGCTGCTGACTGATCTGAGATGCATAGTTCTCTTTCTGGGGAATCATAAATAAATCAACCAGAAATAATTGACGGTGGCTGTCCATTCAAAACCCAATCAATGCAAGCCTGAAAGTCTTTGTGACACTTTCTAAAAATGTCAGTTCCATTGCAGCCAGAGAATCAATATGTTTATTTAAAGAGACTTTTAAGAATTAAAAAAGAGGCTTTGGTTTAAAACAAAATTGTATGGAATGGTAGAGCAAATCATCACATTTTAACTCAATAGAAAGGAAATTAATTTAACTTAATACAAGGAAAATAAAATTGGTATAGTTTTGCTTATGGAGATAATGGTTTTTCCAGTCTGTCTTTGTTGCCATGTTCCAAATATAAAAAAGCAGCCTTTAAAAGGGTTAGTTAAAATCAATTATTCTTTTTTGCTGGGGGACAGAATGAACAGTAAATTCCCTTCTGTATGCCTTTTTAAGTGTAGTCTAAAATGGTGTTCTGATAACAGCATATGTCCTTATTGCATTACATATACAAAATTGTGAGTTGTACTGTGCTTGTCAGCCATTAGTGGCCAATCAAGTGGCGTAACTTGTTTCTATATCAAAAATACAGTTTTAATCTGAAATTGTCCTTTTGCAAAAGTAGCCTCTTGTCATACACAAATTACAAAGTCACAACTAATGTCTGTGAATGACCTGGTAAAACTCAGAGTTCCCTGAGCCTTCCCTTTTTAAAAATATATAAACCTACCACCAGAGAGGAGTGAAAAAAAGCCAAAATTGTTTTTCTCTCTCACACAAAATAAGATAAATATTTAATTCTCTGACAAATGAGAGTGTTGAATGGTTTTGAATAATTGTTCTCCCAAAACGATCACATTTGTTTCCATGTGGTGCAGCACATACAAAGCTGCCGAGGCTCCAGCTTCCGTGCATCCTAATTACATTATGTTCTGTTCTGCTCACTCAGACGTAGCTGAAAAAGTGTCTCGGGTGTTGATAGAGTCATATTAACTATGCACTTCCTTCACATCCTGACTGGTGGGAAGATGATTCTCATTACTGGGAAGAAACGACTTTACCAGTAAATTTTGGCCTGCAATTTCAAGGAGAGAACATAAGTATTTAAGCCCTTGTTCCAGGACAAAGGCTGTCATCCCAGGAGCAGGTCTTCAGGTTTCTGAAGGTCACAAGTCAGGGTGCAAATCACTGATCCTCTGGTCCTGGGAACTGATCTTATCTCAGCTCAGGTGAATCAGTGGTTCCACATGCTGGTCTTTATATTAATAGGCCCTGGATGTAATTTCATTTGATAGAGATCTTCAACATGTGGAAAGATTGAAAGTTTATGTGTTACAGTTCACTTGGTATGATAAACATGTGTCACAGTAGAAGTGAAAATTTGAACAGTCTTAGCAGTAAAAGCAGAGACCCTCTACCAAAAGCAAGAATGTTCTTCAATGCTGTTCAGTTTTCTACCTGTTTAATTTTGCTCTATATGTGCTGATGTTCAACATGCAGAAGACAATTTTCAAGCCATGAGAGCAGACTCCAGGTAGTGTAAAATCATTGTAGGGCCTGGAGCAGTTTTAGTCCTCCAGGTGCTGTTAGCCCTAGTTAAAGTGCATAAACATGCATAACATGCATAAAAACTTGTGTTGTGAGTTTGCTTGTTTTATCAGCAGAGATGCTGCTATATTTTTCCAAGCTCCATGCTAGTTGTTAGGAGAGAATATGTGCTATTCTTTGAGCTGAGGTACCATGGGGCTTGGTCAATTTGTCATTTTTTTATAGTTGCAATGTTTTCTACTTTCCATCTCTTGTTTTGAGCTTCTGTGATGAGAAGTAAAGCTCTTGTTCCCCTTCTCCAGAATTCCAGACTGTACAAAAGGGGAATTGAGCAGTTAATCCTTAATCTGAAATTAAATTAAGAAAAGTAGATTATTACTTATTATTATTATTACTATTATTATTATTATTATTATCATCTCATATGTATGTAACACAGTTTGAAAGTTTGCTCTTACCTGTAATTAAGGTGCCAGTCATGACACAAGACTCATTTCAACTGCTGTTTTCTTCCCCCAGTGTATGTAGTGGGTTCATTGGCTACTTTCTACTGGAAAAATCATTCTAATAAGCGTGAGAATTAGTTGGTAATTTTTTTTTTAATGTTTAACAAGGAGCAAAGAAATAAGAAAGGGTTGTTCTTTTAGCTCCTGCTTCCCTGCTCCAAAAGGAAACTCTTGGTTTAAATATAAGCATATTGTCAGGGTGATCATGCCATGACTTTCAAGCTCCTGTCTGTGCTTCGTTGCAGTATGACTTTGTGGAGCTCCTGGATGGCAGCCGGCTGATTGCAAGGGAGCAACGCAACCTGCTGGAGTCAGAGAGAGCAGGACGGCAGGCGAGGTCTGTCAGTCTCCACGAGGCAGGTTTTATCCAGTATTTGGATTCTGGCATCTGGCACCTGGCCTTTTATAATGATGGGAAAAATGCAGAGCAGGTGTCTTTTAATACCATAATTATAGGTAAGCATAATCTTTAAAGCTCTTACCAAACACTAGCTTGGGGTCAGGTTTTTAGGAATTCATAGATAGGTTTTTATAGTTAAATGATCTGACTTTTTTCTTTTTGCAGGTTTTCCGTTTATGTGTTTCTTTTGCTTCTCAGAATACAACACAGAGTATATATTTTAATTTCTTGATCTAAGGCATGAGAGATTTAATTTCTTAGTCTAAGGCATAAGTACTTCTAGTGAAACAGATCTTGAAAGGAGTGTGCGGTTTTGGAGTGTTTATTAAATGCCACAGGACTAGATTTTAAGTATTGAGCTCATAGAGTTTTACACTTATAACTGTAGCCTTTTTGTTGGAATATAGTGTCCTAAGACACTGGGGGCATCAGCAGTAGAGAATCTCAGCTATTTGTGCTCTTCAAACAAAACAAATGTAAACACTTCTCAGAGTGAGAACAAGCTGCCAGTTAGTAGTGGCTCAAATGATAGGTACTTCATGCAGTGGGCACCTGTGAATTATCCTTCTCTTTTTCCTTTTAGAGTCTGTGGTGGAATGCCCTCGAAATTGCCATGGTAACGGTGAATGTGTTTCTGGATCCTGCCATTGTTTTCCCGGGTTTCTGGGCCCCGATTGTTCAAGAGGTAAATCAACCCAATGCTTTTCTCAAGTCAGTTTAAGCGAGCATGAAGACAAATGGATAAGAAAAGCAACATCTCTGATATTTTTCTTTATAAAGCTTTGCTAAGGATTGTTATTTTGATTGTTCTGCCGTGTTCTGTTTCACAGCAGCCTGCCCGGTGCTGTGCAGCGGCAATGGGCAGTACTCCAAAGGACGCTGCCTGTGTTACAGTGGCTGGAAGGGCACCGAGTGCGACGTGCCTACGAGTCAGTGCATCGATCCCCAGTGCGGGGGCCGGGGCATTTGCATCATGGGCTCTTGTGCCTGCAACTCTGGGTACAAAGGAGAAAACTGTGAAGAAGGTAAATGAGTAAATATTTATGCCAGCACCAGCTGTTATTGGTCAGGTTAACAGCTGGCACATCCAGCTCTATAATTTTTTCTAGATTTAGACCTTATGCACTCACCCTGTTTCTTCAAAAATCGTTTTACAACACTACAAATCAAGTTTTGGAATCACTAGCATCAACGAATTCTACAGAACTGTTTTACTCTATTTTGCTCAAGTAAACAGTGAGAAAATTGTTTGCCAGTATATTTGGATTTTGTCTGGCTGAAGTCAGCTAAAAAGAAAGCACATGGAACACATATGTAGGATTTCTTACTAAATTTTCCAAGTACAGAGTAATCATTAACTTACTTCATTTGTTAGTAGTCTTTTCTACTGACCAGATTGTGGAAAGTGCTGAGTCGAATGCATCAGGGGAAAAATTATACATTATTTTTGTATTCCAGAGATGTGCATAATAATAGATGTTCTGCAAAATCTTGTTCATTTTCCATTCTATTTTTTTAGGGATAAACACTGATAGTTTCTTCCCCAATCAAATTGATTTTATTGATCTCTACATACAAAGTAATTCAATTAAGTCTCTGGAATTAAATTTTCAGACCATTGACCCTACAAGTGTAACATTTTATTGAGTCAAATTGCTAAATTAAATCTCATCATCTAAATCACAAGTGAATTAAGAGAGATAGACAGTATGCAAGTCATTCATTTCTGAAACAATTTGGGGGTCCTATATAGCTGTCAAAACTATATAGCAGTGGATTGGGTCTGGTCCATACCAGGGAATAGTCCTGCAGAGAATCCAACATTTACTACATTATTAGATTAGGCAGAATCAAGATCAGTTGTCCAGGACCCAAAGCCAATCTTGCTTTGTAATTTAGAAAACAGGAGCAAACCTTGAAAGATTCTCCATTGATTCAGTGGTGACCTGTAATTGTCATGATGTCAGTTATGTGCATGTACCAAACTTAGAGGATCAAAAAGTGATATGAAAGGCAGGTGTTCTTGCTAGGAAAATTGCAGCTATGCAAGAAGTGATGGCAAAGTGATTTATCTTGTAGCCAGAGAAGGAAGACTGGCACAAGGAGATCTTAGTCCACTCTGTCTTTTCCTCATTCATTGCAATGAAAAAAAAATTAAATTCTCAGCTTCAGCCTAGCCTTCAAGGTTGGTACAACACTGCCTGTTTCATAAGGTCTTGAAATGTGAGTTAAGCCCAAAAGTGCCATTAGCACCTATGGGTTGATTACTGTTGTTAGGATGGACAGGTTTAAGCTGCTCTTTCTCATCTCCCTGCAGCAGATTGCTTGGACCCAGCCTGCTCCAGCCACGGTGTGTGCATCCACGGCGAGTGCCACTGCAACCCGGGCTGGGGTGGCAACAACTGTGAAATCCTGAAGACAATGTGCTCTGACCAGTGCTCTGGTCATGGCACCTACATTCAAGAGAGTGGTAGCTGCACCTGTGACCCCAACTGGACAGGTCCAGATTGCTCCAATGGTAAGAGTTAAAAGCACTGGCATTTTATAAAACACTAGTGTCTTGAATAGCAGCATTTTAATGACATTATTGTGTTAGGACCTGACCTGTTGAGCTGATTGATCTCTTTGAGTTGCCTTCAGCATGAACAGTAAATTGCTTCAAAGGTTCAGAATGATTTATGAGTTTGAAGGATTTGAAAATCAATGCATTTGTTTGTATCTTTTAACTGCCTTCATTGGTAACTTCAGGTATTTTGTAAGCAAGTTCAGAATTTTCTTTGCATGATATGGATATTTCCTAATACATCTACTCAGAAACTTGAAACTACACTAGTGAAACCATGGACATTCACATTTTAACAGTCTCTCCCGCTAATCTGACGTAATTTTCCTGAAAAACAGATAGCATTCAAGTTTGAAGGCAAAGGAAATGGAAGAATGAGTCTTAAACAGCTTTTGAGGTAGGGTGCAGGCTGCCAGGGTAAAAGGAGGTTGTAGGAGTGAAGAAACAGAGGAATTTCTTGAAATATAGAACTGAACTTATTAAAACCTTAATCTGAGCTTAGAAACAAAAGGAGAAAAGTAGAGGTACTAGCACAGAGAGCAGAATCTAAATATTTATAAAGTATGACAGCAGCCTTTTGAAAATACGAGTTTTTAGAATCTTGTTTGGTAGCCACATATCAAAAAAGAAATCATGTCTAACTGTGAGACATGTATTTGTCTAAACCAGTTCATCTAAGAACTCAGACGTTTTGTTAGTGAAAACTGAACACATGGGCTAGCTGGGTTTATGCCAGCTTATGAATAAATATAACTTTTGCATGAGGAACCATCTTTTTAAAACAAATATACTTCCTGACCAGGATCTGTGGTACTTTATAATGGTTTATGCATACCAGAGTGGTAGAGTTCCAAACATGCAAGAAAAAGTGACAAAGAGAAGAAAATGTTGTCTTCTGTGAAATTTGTTTAGAAGGAAAAAATCATTTTCTGTTTCTAGCACTAAAAATGGCTATTTGTGTGAAACCCTATCTAGTTCCTAGGCAAAACATAAGATCCCCTATTTACTGACACGTCCTCTACGCTTCTTTGATGTCCATTTATGCTTCGTTTTTTACTTATGTTTCATGGAATGACTTGTCATTCAAACAACACAAAATGTTTATGATATCAAATATCTCAAGTGTGTCAGACTCACAAAAGAATGTTTGTGAAAACATGCAGAGATTATTTGCTGAAGCTATGCAAAATGACCTTCAGAGGAATACAGTAAAAAAGTAAATCTTACCCATAAACATGTTGCTAAGCTGTTAGATGAAGAAAGGAATGAGTTGTTTCCATCAGAGGGTTTTATAGGTTTGAAATCAGCAGAGCTTTCCTCTATCTTCATCAGCAGTTTGTCCATTAATTAGCCCTTCAATTCCACTTCAATTAAATTAACTCTAATTAATAAATTCATTACAAAGATTGACGCACCTTGCTCAAAGCTAGCATGCTAAAAGCTGATAAACACCTTCACCCTAATGAAAAATTGATTAGATTGAAGAAAAATAAACCTTTCTTTCTCAGAGCTGCAGTGACGTTTTGTGACTCTGAAGTTAATCAAACTATCTTGCATCTTTTAATCAAAAATTTAATTCAAAGTAGACATAAAATGCTATATAGTTGGTGGTGGGGGAGAGGAGGGAGAAATTATAGCTGTCTTTCTCCATAAAGCTTTTGGGCTATTTCTTAGGGGAAATGTCACAGCTCCTTGATAATGTGTTTAATGTTCCACAGCACTTTGAGACAGCAGGGAGAGAAACACTGTTGATCAGGAAACTGGAATACTTTTTTGCACTGAATGCAAGTTCCTTTTGCTGTTAAAAATAATTTTGATCTTTTATTACTGAACTACTGGCTGTCTTTTACAAGGAAAAAACCCCAAAATACAGCATTTCTATGAACCATACACAGCTACAGCCAGCTAAGGGGCTCAGCAAGTCCCTCAGGCTGTATTGTATCTCTTTGTCTTTCTGTTTTCTGCTTACAAGAAGTAACGTTTGCTGGAGTCTAAATGAACCAAAATGGTAAATGCATAATCTGGCAGTGTAAATTATCACCTTGTATTAGCTGAGACTTAATAAGTGTTGTTTGGTCTCTGACTACCTTTGGCTGTTAACATATTTTTCAATTATTCCATCAGATACAAGATCCTGTTACTATATGTAAATGACAAGTTAAATTGCTGTATGTTGATTTATTTTTTGAACAAAGTATTATTGAAACCAGACTATTCATAGCTGTCACTGATACAAATTTACTGAAAGTAAAAGAGTAAGACGATCTTTTATACTTTACAGATGTGTCAGTGTGTCAGCATAGTGCTAATTTGTCTCACTAAGGCTGATTCTTTATAATGAAAAATGTGTCAGAAATGGCACATTTTAACTTTGAAAGAAGGCAGGGAGAAGAGTATGGAGGGGAAACCTTGCTAATTTGAACTTTGTCATATTAGATTTTCACTCACAACAGGCAGTGATCTGGGTGTACCTTACATGTCATCACCCTGAGTACAGCGTAACTATCTGGTAGGTCTGAGTGCCATCTAACCCAAAAGGCTACTTTTACAACGTATGTGACCACAAAGAAACTTGCTTGAACATTACTACAAGCTAGCAAAAGAGCTGTGAACACTTAAACATCACTAAAGTCTGCTACATAACTAAAAGAGTATTAGCAAAGAGATAAAAACCCTGTGCTCTTTGTTCTGTTGAATCTTATGGAAAACGTCTTTCTCAGTAAATTTCTTTGATTTAACTTTCAAAAATTGTGCCTTTCTTATTCTTCACATGTTGAATTAAAATTTAGCGCTTCTAATGAATGCATGCCCTCTCTCTCTCTCTCTCTGCCTCCCTTTCTCCGCAGAGATCTGCTCGGCGGACTGTGGCACGCACGGCGTGTGCATGGGCGGCACGTGTCGCTGTGAAGAGGGCTGGACGGGCGCAGCCTGCAACCAGCGGGCCTGCCACCCCCGCTGCGCCGAGCACGGCACCTGTAAGGACGGCAAGTGTGAATGTAGCCAGGGATGGAACGGAGAGCACTGTACCATTGGTAGGCTGCCTATGCTTTACCCTCTCCTCGCTGCAAAATTCAAATGGCCAGCACTGCTGGCCACCTCTGAATAAGAAGTGTATTGCTTTGAAGTATGTTGCTTCAAACAGAATATTTGCATGTGTCAGTCTGTGGAAAAGAGGGGATATTTCAGGAAAGGATTATATATTATGGCTCATCAGTTGCTTCGTACCTAGTTTGCCGTGAAAAGAAGGTGGAAAAATTTCCTCTTCAATCTTTTTCCTTTAACTGCCTTTCACTGAGGGGGAGGTTACTTTTATTTCAAACGGTAAATATACTATTTGATTTGTGCTTCTCTATTTTTATGTGATAGCTTTATGTCTATTGGAAATGAAGCTTCCTATTGTTTTTCTTTCTTTTTTTCTCTTTTAAGGAGAAGAAGCACTGAAAAAGTGACTTGCCTGCATAAAAATGTCACTTCTGCCATGTAATAAATGTGATCTAACTGCCCAAAATTATTTTCTTGTCAACATAATGCTCTATTTTAGAATACTATCAAATTTCTTGCATATTAATAACATAACAGCAGCTTAATACAACTGATTGAGAAGAAGCCATTCTTATTACAGCTTTTGTGTTTCTGTAACGAAGTTAGTTCTAATGCCTGAAAACTTTTGGAAGTTATTATACCATTATCAGTTGAGCTTTTCTTACGCAGTTATTTACATTCCATATGCCCTATATGGAGCAGGATGTCCTTCTCCACTGCACAGACTTTGACAGAGAGCTAGCCTGAGAAATCATACATCTAAATAGGAGAACTGAGAAAACATGGAGCTGTAGTGCTAAGAAACTCCCTTGCACACTAATTCCCCTTTGTGCAAGATGCTGCAGGTCTGTAACAAGGGAGTAGAGTCCTTTCCAAACAATTTTTATCTCAGCAGAGCCACAGAGAAAAACTTCTGCATGACAAGAGGTAGGAAGCACAGGCAAAAGAACTGGCAATGGTCTACATGTAAGCGATGGCTAGTGTGTGCTTTGGTGATAGGAGAGCATTGCATGAAGCTCATTAGAGGCTGTGACAGGGGTAATAACCACATGACTGAAGTATTTATGGGGCACATCTCCCAGGTATGAGAAGCATCATGGCTAAGCACTTTGAGGTGGATTGAATTTGCAACAAAAGAGGTAGCCACAGGTCAGACAAAGGCAAGCATAATACTGAGTAATGAGGAAATCATGGATAATCTGGATAATCAAAAGTCCAATAAGTACAAAACCCCACATAGTTCTGTGTTTGCGTAGATGGAGGAGAGATGATTAAAAGAGGTGATATACCTGAAGCAGCAGGATAGGGCAGTAAGTCTAACTGCAGTAGAGCTGATGGATGTGAATGTAGCGCAATTTGCTTTTGCCACAAGCTAAAAAGAGCCTGGAGAATTTCAACTTTCATGTAAGTTTTGGAAGGGCTCTAACTCTGAATCTGTTAGCATAGCTAAGCCGTAACAGGGACATGAGGATCTAGAAAATAGGAAAACCCAAGCTGTGCTCCCAGGTATTATACAGCCCTGGCAGACGGACAGGTGATGGTACTGCACTTGGTGGTTGTGAGAAGCAGTGGTAAGAGCTTAGAGGGTAGGGAAAATGAGAGCCCATTACAGCTGTATTAATTAATACCCACATCACTGCACTAAGAAAATTAGGTTTTCTTTTTTAGAAGGGAGTCAGGTGTGAAAGTAATAAGATTGACTTGAGAATTATTTTTTACAGCAGTCACAATTGATTTCTAAAATTTGGTTGGTTGGTTGGCTGGTTTGGGGTTTTTGTTATTTACTAATGAAATTGCTCAAACATATGAGGAGAGATAATCAAGATGCATATGCAGAATTGCAGGGAGAATCGATAGGGTTAACGGTTTTGAAGAGCTTCCAGAAAACATGCTGACAGATTAGAGAGGTGGGGAGAGAACTGCTTTCTGAACAATAAAAGAAAATAAATATTTAGAAGTAGGATAAAGCCTTTCCCTTGACTGCTTTAACTTGCCAACGAGCAATTACTCAGCAGATCACTCTGCTGTTGGTCTCACTGACCTTGGCAGCATTTCAAGGGTTGTAGTTATACACGGATGAACTGCTCTTGAACAATTTTTCCAACATATTAAGCACAAACAAGTTTTTCCTCAGCACTGGGCAAACAGGTCTGTCTACCCACCTGTTTATTCTTTAAATGGGTGTTTATTCTGTGGCTGTTGCTGTAAAGATAGTTTGATTTGTTTATGTTGCCCTTACAGTCTCTAAGGCAAGTAATGAGGTTATAGGCTTTAGCCTGCTGTTACATTTATTTTTTTAGAGGAGTTTTCTTCAGGAGCCCCATGTTACAGAGAAGCCAAGTCATTTTATTGCTTATTTTCAACAGTATTTCAACTTAGTGGGGTAAAAATTCTTGCCTCCTTAGCTTGGCAGATGAAGGGTCAATTTGCTTTTCTCTCATCTACCCTACAGTAGGTAGTAGCTCTTTCTGAGCAATAAATTTCAAAACGCAAGGGACTTCAGAATGTTTTTCTATGCAAACCAATCTTTTATTGTCACCCTCCATTTGTAACCCAGGCATTTTATGCTACTTACAACTCTCTACTTAGTAGCAGACTATTTGCATAATTTGTGTTATGTGTATGAAAGACTCCTACTCACTCTCCCTTTATATGTCTAAAAATAAACAATTGCACCCTTCTTATTTCTAAAAGTCATTAACCATTTAGCTGTGGTACTGTGAAGTATTTTAGACATGCAAATGTGTTTCTTTGTTGCAGCTGTTAGTTGGAAGCCCTACGAAGTGCAACAGCCAAAATTAACAGCTTCTTTGAGAAAGGAATATTCCAAAGAAACTGTAAATCTTAAGGGCAATTCACTTTACTCACTTTTTGAGGAAGGAGTAGCCCTCCAGATCTCTGGCTGGATGTAAAAAATGAGGCAGGTGTGTGTGTGTGTATGCATTAGTCATGGAGGTGTTAACTAGAACATATACTGAATCATCTGAATCCATAACTCATTTAATCAAGGAATTTACGGCATTTTTATAAAGCATGGTAAATGGTAAAAACAAAAGATTTGTAGTTCAGCTAGCATTTTTTTATGTATTCTTAAATTATAACTATTTGTCCAGTCTCATTTTCAGTTAGCCCACTGTTTGTATTGTAAGTTGACATGTGTTAAAACATAGAATTAAGGAAAAAGCCAAACCTGTCTCCTTACTAAAGCAAGGCAGTCCTAGTTGTATTTCTCTCTAATATCATTTAAATACTATATTGCTTTTTGAGTTATGCTCAAAAAGCATAACTCAAAAAGCAATATAATATTTAACATTTTTACATATACTTCAAAATATTTAAATGGAATTTAGTCAGAGGAAATTCTAATTACTCTAAGCTGCCAGATACGTATTTAATTGTTTGGAATTTTTAAAATTTCAATACTTCAGGATGTTGGGAAGAAAAATTGTAGGTGATTGCAATGTTTGCTTTTTTGTTGTTCTAAAAGACATCTGCTTATCTGTGATAAACATCAGGGTTTCCCTAAGGCTGAAGATGTCAAGGCTAGATTGGAGAAGCAATATACATATGTGCTTTATATACTTTGATTTGTGATCTAGAACAGAGTAGACTAAATAAAGCAGGGAGAAGGGGAGGTCTATTTGTTTGAAGCAATGTGTATAGTAAGGTGGACAGGTTCGTTTGGACTAATGCAGTCAACCTGATGTCTGTTGCTGATATCCACTGTTCTGTTATGGGTCTTTGGCACAGGGTAGTGCGACTTCCATACCACACTTGATGTCAGCCACTTGTGAGCCACTGCCTTTGTTCTGGATGCATACTTCCACATGTTTAATAGCAAAGATGTTCTGAGATAAGTACATGCTCAGATTTTGATGAATGAATCTAATAGAAATTAGCAAAATTCAAAACTTGGTGCTATTGCTTAGCATCTTAGAGGTTGGAAGTAAATATATATGTATATAGGTAATGTATATTGGCAATGTATGTAGGCAATGTGTATTCCAAGTACTAAACAATTTAAGGCACCTAAGTTGCTTATCGTCTCTTCCCTCTGGAGGACTGTAGTCATGAAATCATAGGATCATGGAATAGTTTGAATTGGAAGGGGCCTTTAGAGGTCAGCGTCCCCTGCAGTAAGCAGCATCATCTTCAACTAGATTTGCTCAAGAGCATAATTTGCTGAGAGCCTCATTCAGCCTGGCCTTGAATGTTTCTAGGGCATTCACCACCTCTCTGGGTAACTTGTTCCAGTGTTTTGCCACCTCATTAAACCTCCTTAAGTCTAGTTTGGATCTTATTTTTTTTTCTAGTTTTGGATCTCTTTCCCTTTAAAACCATTTCCCCTGGTCCTCTCACAAGTGGCACTGCTAAAATGTTTTAATGTAATGTTTTACAATTTCCTGTATCTCCATGAGAACGGGTCACATCAAAAGTTCACTGCAGAGCTATGGAAAATCACCTGTCAATTGTTTATTTGGTCTACAAGTGATATTCTTAGGTCTGAGGTGAGCATACATATATTATTTTTTGAAGCTCAACCTGCATCTCAATGGGATACAAGACGGCAGATGCACAGCTGGTGCCCAGGTGATAGCCTGGATGAAAATTTGCTCTGTAATTAAGTTTTCATAAGAGAGTTGTGCTAAAGTATGTTTTTGTTTCCTTTCTGTCCTGGCTTGCACTGAGTTCAGTGACCCTCTCCTGTCTGAGTAGTTGTTTTGTGAGATTGGAACAGATATTATTTCAGAAAGTCTATTATTTTTTGTGATATAACTGTCATGTACCATGAGTATATTAGGTAACTGTCATAGGAAGCCCATAAATATGAATACTTTTCCAGCTGCTTTTCCATTAAACTCTGTTGAGTTGAATGAAATTAGTAAATAATTATGTTGGTGGGGAACCTGCTATATCGATGTGCTGTGTAACAACTCACTTTTACAATGCAGCCTAATTTTTTCTATAGACTAAATTAGTTTTAGCATAATCTAAATTGCAAATTTGCCAATTTGCATTAAAAC
>VWZN01010521.1:292484-318489 GCA_013396955.1 Regulus satrapa | reverse complement strand
AGTAGACTAAAACAGATTCAGTAAATGTTAAAGATCATATAAGGATGTGACATATGACAGCAAGAGTCAGGAATTGGTAATGGAGTGGTAGGAGGAAGAAGAACAAAGGTGACCAGGAATATACATGGAACAGCATGTAAATGGAACAAGAGAAAAGAAGTTGCTCCTTCAGACTGAAAACAATAATAGCTTTTTGTGGTGAAAAGGAACAAGGAAATGGAGCAGAACAGTCTAACAGGATGACTTAAAGGAGAAAGAATGATTTGGGGGGAAAATAGCTAATGCTGATATTTTGTTCCTTTTTTCCTTTCTCTCATTTCCTTTTTTTATATTGCCTTTATGGACATCATTATGCAGCTATGCATGAGGAAGGGATTGGCCAAGCACTTGTTTTGCGGTGGTTGGCCTGTATAATCCTATTTGTCAGTGGCATTTCTCTTATTTTAATTTATATGCTTCAGTATAGTGCATATCCACTTCAGTCTTTGACAGTGGCTGAGGAGAAGGCTTCAAATTTAACAAAGCAAACTAAAAGTGGAAGTATACCCTACAGAACTAGGGGAAGAAAGTCTCCTTTGTAAGCTACTACCTGGAAAGAGAAGTACTATTTCCCTTTTCTGCGATCAACCCACTAATAGTCGAGCAAGCCATCAAAATTTCAGACAGCTATAGGGAATGACACAAGTATTCTTCTGCTGTATTTGTTTATCGTGGGAGATTAGGTTATCCGAGCACTTGTTCTGAATTTATAGTATGACCGCGGGTAATGTGATCTACATCTCACTAGGCTGAGTGGTTATATAATTAAAGTTATCTCAGTTGTTGTCTGGTATGCTGTGGTTAGTTTATGCTTTATCCTACACTGGGTAGAATAGATTTCCTATATTATTATGAGCACAGTTTATTAATAAAAGTATCTGCTTTTCCTTTGATTCTTTGCTGTTTCTGGGGTTGATTATCCAAATTCTGTGAACATGAACATCCTAAGGATCCCAATGGGAATATTCGCCATAGGAAATCCTAATGGCATCAGGGCATACCTGAGTATTTTCCCTTCTAGATACTATTGACATATGATGGGATGATTATTACTTATCTTCCTTTTTATACAGATTTTCAGAGTCTTGGAAATCATTTCCATTCTCATTAAGGCTCACACTTTCTTTTCCCATGTGTTTGACTGGATTTTTCTTTACATTTTAGCAGCCCGAAAGGAAAATGTGTGCATCAAGCAGATCTTAGTCTGAATTAAACTCCTAATGACTTTGTGAGGAGAGGGAAGTCAGAGCTGTCTGTGGATGGAATAAGTATAACTTCTTGGGGAAAAAAAGGTCTCACAATTATATTGGAACAAAAGGGGGCCATGCTTTATTGCTGAAATGAAGAATAAGAAACAGGAAGTGTTGCTGTTTACTCTTTAGTTTAGATGGGTCCTTACTGAACTGATTCCTTAGTTAAGTTTGCTTTTTATTAGCTCCTGTCCAGTTATTTAGAGTAGTTACAGGTTTCCACAAGCAAGATTTTAGGTATCATTAATATTCTTCCTTTGCTGAAATGAAAACAAATACTGTAATAAAGCAAAACATGTTTAGCACTACTGTATTTTTTTTAATTACTTGCACAGTCTAGGACAGCCTGGCAAATGTCAGAGGATAGTACAAATTCAGACTAAAGATTGCCTAAACCAGGGCCTCTTCTCTGATAGTAGCTAATAGCTGTTGCTTAGCAAAACATTATAATAGGGTAGATGTGAACTTACATTGTCTTTTGTATGCTAACAGGCTGCTAATTAAAGTGAGGGACTATTGCCACAGAATATTTTGAATATCAGAAGAGTTAAGAAGTGCAAAGATAACCCAAGCTAAGGAAATCTCAGGAACTATCTACTTGAACTAGGAGTGATACAGTGGCATTCTCATGTTCTCTGGCTTGTGCTCTGACAATTCACATTATTCTTCAGGTTTTTGATTGCTTCGATGGTATCTGGTGGATGCTGGGTTCATTTATCATGGGACTTTTCTGTAGTGGCTCCAAGATTTCTTTCTGGAGTGAGAACTCATTTGGAGCCCCACATTTCATATTTTAGGCTTCTTCACTCAACAGTAAACTATCGGTGTGCTTGTAGAGATACTGCAGTAGTAACATTGAACAAGGTCCTTGCACACTGTTTAGGAATAAATCAAGGGCTGCTTTTCTAACCAGCTGCTCCTACAAGCAGTCATTTTGATGTCTGTGATGGTAGTCCATTCATTTTAGCTGGTTGCAAAATAGAGATACATAAGGATAACTGAGATTTGTTTATAAGTTTTTTTTTCGTTTCCTGTCTCTTGCCATAGTTTGTCAGTCACCAAAACTGTCCTGGTGGAATGGCCAGCATCATAGTTCCAAAACTATATTCTTCCTGTGTACACACTGAATTTCACTTGGAAATGTGGAGACTTTTGTTCCCTAAATATATAATGAACTTATTTACCAAGAATGGGATTTATGTTGGTCCTTGGCTACCATCTCCCCTTGACATTGGCAGACCTTTTGCCCAGGACTTACTTTGTCCCTCTATTTTTCCTTCCTTCCAGCTGTTTTATTCCATTCCAAAGCAAAAAGTCCCACTGATACATCTTAAGTTTAAGACATGCATTGTGGGGATCATCTGTTTTGACTCCTCTCATTTAATCACATGAAGAAAGCCTGGAGAAGAAAAAGCTCGAGTTGGGTTGAAAGGGGCCTTAAAAATCATTTAGTTCTATTCCCCTTGCCACGAACAGAGACACTTTCCACTACACCAGGTTGCTCAAAATACCATCCAACCTGGTGTTAAGTACTCCCAAGGATGGTGAATCCACAACTTCCCTGGGCAAACCTGTTCCAGTGCCTCACCTTCCTCACAGTAAAGAATTTCTTCCTTATATCTAATCTAAACCTGCCCTCTTTCAGTTTAAAGTCATTCATCCTTGTCCCATCACCATCTGCCCTTGTCTAAAGTCCCTCTCCAGGTCTTGCAAACTCTCATCTGGTACTTGGAGGATGCTACAAGATCTCCTTGGAGCTTTCTCTTCAGGCTGAACAACCCCAAGTCACTCAGCCTGTCGTCATAGGCAAGGTACTCCAGCCCCAGTCACCTTCCTGGCCTCCTCTGGACTCACTTTAACACGTCCAAGTCCTTCCTACGCTGGGCCCCAGAGCTGGTCAGAGAACTCCGAGTGGAGTCTCACAAGACCAGAGTTTTGATGGTTTTATGACTCTTTCCAAGTAAGCTATTTTATCAACATTCCATGCTCCACTGAAATTCAGTGCATTTTGCAACAAATGGAAAAGTAACATCAGTCAAGATTTCTACAGCTAGACTAGCTTTTGAGGATGAAAAAATAATCATTACATCTTTTGTATATAGAACCACTTACATCTAGAACAAGAAAATATAAATAGCCTTCTGGCACTGATAATGACTGTCCAGCTGCCTGTTGAAGTTTCTATTTTCTTTATAATTTCACTGCCATATTTGAGTCATATAACTGACAAGGCACTGTTGTGCTAAGTCTCATATTTTTCTGGCTAAACAAAATTAATCAATAATTTTGTCGACCCATTTCAAAAAGAAAATTTTACTCTGCTTCATACAGTGCAATGGAGTACTTGACTTAGTGGTACTAGATATCTCTAGCCACATAAGTACAGAGAAAGAATGAAAAATGTTTTCTCAAGTTATAAGGAGCCAGATTCATAACCATCCGTCACTTGCCTGGGCAAGTTACTGATAAACTCCACAGGAAAATAACAAACAGCATATCCCTGTATCTTGGCTGGTGAAAATGAGATTCTTTCTCTGATTGATGTTAGTGGAGAGGCTTGTAAAAATGCATTTCCAGCTGATTAGTTCAGAAGGTGTCAATCTCATGCAGTTTTATGACCTGCAGACTATACTCCAGATGTACATTTGCTTTTTATAAACTAACAAAGATGAATGGAGAAATTTAAGTAGTTCTTTGGCAGCTGCACCAGATATTGCATGGGGGACCATTCAGATAAATAAAACCCAAAAAATATTCTTTTAACCATCAGCACCCCCAGTTTTGACACTGATCCAGGCTTCTGGAGTTAAAACCAACAAGAGAGGTCAGTACTTCAGCTAGGAAAGGGTTTCATATTTTACAAGAATGAGACTAAAAAAATCACAAGAGCAACAGCCTATTTGAGATGGGAAAGGTCTCTGGAAATCCTCCAGTCTCACCCCCTGCTCAAAGCCAGATTAACTAGAGCAGGTAGCTCAGGTATGTATGTACCCAGTTGGGTTTTGAATGTCTCCAGCAATGAAGACTTCACAACTTCCTTGAACAACCTCTTGCAGTATCCAGCCACTTTTACAGTAAAAAACATTTTCCTGCTGTTTATAACCAAATTTCCCATGTTTATCTGTGCCCATTGTCTCTTTCCTCTTGCTGGGCACCACTGGAAGGTGACTTTTTTACACCCTCCCATCAGGTATCTGATCTCCCTCAGGCTTTCTCTTCTCCAGGCTTTGTGGTCTCAACTCTCTCAGCCTTTCCATGTAGGAGAGCTGTGTCAAGCCCTTAACAGTCTTCATGGCCCTTCACTGAGCTTTCTCTAGTATGTCCATGTCTCTTGTACCAGAAAGCCCAGCCTGCACACAGAGCTGCATGCTCCTAATGCAGCCCAGGATGGTGCTGACACCTTCTTTGCTGCAAGGGCATGTTGCTGACTCATGTTAATTTTATGTCCATCAGGACTCCCAAGGTCTTCTCCAGAAAACGGTGTTAGGGTGCAGGAGGTTGTTCTTCCCCAGGTATAGGACTTGGCACTTTTCATTGTGGAAACTTCATGTGGTTCCTGTCAGCCCATTTTTCCAGCCTGTCAGTGTCAACTTGAATGGCGGTGTGACCTGGCGTATCCTCATCCCAGGAAAAATCAATGTTCTTTTTTCTCTCTTGAAAAAGTTTAAACTTTGATATACTTAATGATGCTTTTTTTCAGCCCTTTTATTTTCTCTGAACTGATTTCAAAGTCAGGCAAGTTAAATAAGAATTTTAGATGTGCGAAAGAACAGAAATCTGACTCCTTTACTATTTTGCCAGTCCTCTAACTGATCCACATGGCACAGCAATACTTAGAAGAATACCTTTAGAAAATCTCTGTTTACTTATACTCTTTCAACATATGATTGAACAAAAATGGATTATATTTTTCTCTTCAGAAAGAAGTTTTACTCTAAAGGCAGATTCTTTTGTGAGACAAGTAGTTCCTCCGAGTGCTGCATTGGTATATTTTTCCATTCAGTGCAGCAAGCAAGCTCCCTCTCTAATCTAAATGGAATAATAAAATGTTTGAGCTATTTCAGTCTTCCTGTTCTTTTGGGGAAACAATTATCAGCTCTGTGATACCAGATTACATTCATCTAGAAATTTTCTGTAGCTGACATTTGTAGGCTCATTTTCCTTATGATTTTACTTACAGCAAATTAGTCATTATCAATTTGATCTTGATTTTAATCTTTGATCAAATTAGATTTCCAGTGATGTGACAGATCTAGTCTTCCACATATGGGAATATTTCAGCACATAAGCATAAAAGCACCCATGTGTTTAAATCTTGTTTATACTGGCCAGCATTTCCCATCAGTTTATTCAGAATAAAATCTAAATGTTAAATACAGATTTTGTTCTTGCATACATTTTCTTGTAAAAAAGTTGCTGAAATTGCCTTGCCACTAGCAACAAAATCTTTCTACCAAGGTATAAAGGAATCCACCTTGATACATGTTGTAAAATATTTAAAACTGCTTGCAGCATAGATATTGCTAAAAAAACTTGAGGTAAACAGCAGAGCGGGAGTTACTTGTTTCTTTTCTCAAGCAAGTCAAATAACCTCACATAAAAGCTAATTAGGCCCACCTAAAATGTTTAATATTTATAAGTTAACAGTGTATGCAGAGCCTGAGTGCATTCATTTTCTGATTTGTTCAACATGTTTTTAGAAAAGTATTGAATAAATGGGTTCATTTTTACATGATATGCTGAGTATATTCGGCTTGCATGGATTTCCATGGGAGTTTTAAAAACTCGGTGGAAACAAACTCTCTTTCTTTAATTGAAAGTGAATTCATTAAAATCTTAATTATGAGTATTCTTTCATGCTACATAATTTTTTTCATCTCCCGGCTGGCTGGCTCATTCCAATGCACAGGGGCAGGAAGAAGAGTTTGTTCATTTGTGTGACTTTCTGCCAACAGATGGGCTAGTTGACTGTATGGATCCTGACTGCTGTTTGCAGAGTTCTTGCCAAAACCAGCCTTATTGTCGTGGACTGCCTGATCCCCAAGATATCATCAGCCAAAGCCAGCAGTCACCATCTCAGCAAGCTGCCAAAGCATTTTATGACCGGATCAGTTTCCTCATCGGAGCAGACAGCACCCATGTCATACCTGGAGAAAGCCCTTTTAATAAGAGGTGAGCGTGACTCATCTTGTACTCATGAACACTAAAGAAACTGGAGAGTGTGAGATTCATGTGAGGACAAGATGGGCTAGAAATGCAAATTTCTGGTGTGGATTTTAGCAAAGGAGCAAAGACCTTTTCTCTTAATATATCAAATTGCTTGTTTTGTCTCATTTTCTGCAAAATTCAGTTTATCATTTCCACTAGGTTACAGAAAGTACTTGCCATGCTTAGTATCTGTATTCTAACAGGCCACTTCATTAATGATTAAATAAATCTTTATTTAACCAGTTGATTTGGGCTAGCACAGTTGGAAATATATCAAAGCAATGAAAACACTTCAGAAGGAAAAGCAAAGCTGCACTTTTTAAACTGAGCTCACAAAATAATATAAATTATGAATTAATGTAATAGAACTGTTAAGTGCACGACAGTATAATTGCATAAACTATTTGACTGGTGTTCTATGAAGCAATAATGACCTGAAAATAAGCCAGTAACAGGAAGCAGGTGTCTGGGATCTCACTGAGTGAAAGAAGATGATTTACACGAGAACTACTGCGTTTGCAGTAATTTAACAGCATTAATGTGTTCGGGCACAGCAGTTGATTAAAAGTTGTTGCACCAATGTTTCTTATTGCTCTTTTAAATTTTGTACTTCACAGTCCCTGCAGTTTTACAGATTGCTTTGATACTAATTGAAAAGTACATTTTTCTTTAAGAGTCTGCCAGAAGTATGACTTACAGCAAGAACATATAGAGTTTATAAGATCTTAAAATTCTTCAGTTCATTTCTGATCTTAGTAACTCAATGTAGACAAAATAAACCAAAGTAAAATCAACAGTACTGAAACAAAATTATTATCTGCAGATTCTAAGGTATTTGTTTATACAGTGTAAATTATGTGAACTTGTAAAAGGGTTAGAGTCTGAGGAATGTTTTCTAAATGATAGTTGATAGCATGTGCAGAGGGATGGGTGGGTGGATGAGGGTCAGTGCATGTGTTCACTCACTAGCTTTTATTCATGCAAAAAGAACAAAAAAACCCCAAACTTGTAATTTGATCCTGCATCTTTTTCACAGTCTTGCATCTGTCATAAGAGGCCAAGTATTAACTGCTGATGGAACACCACTCATTGGAGTCAATGTTTCCTTCCTACACTACCCAGACTACGGATATACAATCACTCGCCAGGACGGAATGTAAGTTCCTTTTGAAGCACGTGTAAGGCATAAAGACAGCAAAGGTGGTACTGAAGAGCTGCTTGTAAAACTGAAATAATAAAATAGAGGGGGAAAAAAGACATTAGCAAGCTGATTGACTAAAATTGTACTTTGTACATTCTTAAAATGTAAAACATGCTGATTATTATATACTTTAGAAGTAGAAGGACTTGCTTAATTTAAACGCAGCATCCCAAATTCTCTGTTCTCTCTGTGCAGTATAATGTAATGTAATTTAATTGATTTCTCCATTGTTCCCAGTAGAGACATTCTGCATTCAGAGCAGTACAATGGAATGAAGAATCAATCAGTAAAATAGAGGCTGTGGATGGCTTTGGGAATTTGCTGACTAGTAGCCCTCTTGGGGTTTTTTCCTAGGTTTGACTTGGTAGCAAATGGTGGTGCCTCTCTGACACTGGTGTTTGAGCGATCACCGTTCCTGACACAGTATCACACAGTATGGATTCCCTGGAATGTCTTTTATGTCATGGATACCCTTGTCATGAAGAAGGAAGAGAATGACATTCCCAGTTGTGATCTAAGTGGATTTGTAAGGCCAAACCCCGTTATCGTGTCATCGCCTTTATCCACTTTCTTTAGAATTTCTCCTGAAGATAGTCCTATTATCCCAGAGACACAGGTAAGGTGTGCTTCAAATAAACACAATTTTATCCCAGGCCAGTGTTCAGCAACCAGAAGGAAAACAGTGTGCCAGTGTTCAAAAATAATTAATTCTGAGTAAGTGCTAGGAATTTGCAACATTTGGTTATTTTCAGACCAATTTATTTGTTCTATGGGATGACTTTTTAAATTTCATCTGGAAAAAAAAAGTGGGGAAGCTGTGTGTAGATCAGTCTTACATTATTTTGTATTACTTAATTTACAGAATGTGTTTAGCATTCAAGGGCCAGCCCATAAAAAGGACACACTATAGTACATTGGCCTTTTAGGATTGCTTTCTTTTAGAAGTCACCTCAAAGACTGAAAACTAAAGGTGTTTTTCCAGTGTTTCCTAAAGACACACGCTGTTTTAATTACCTGTTTAGTCCTAATAAATACCATGATGCACAGATTTTTATAAAGTAAATGAACACTCTGCAACATTGAAGACAAGCCAGTGAGCTTGTGGTTTAATCAACTTTTTCAGAACCTGTGGTACCGAAAGTAACACTTAACATCCAAACCTTGATTTAAGTGGAAAAAACTATGGATGAAATGGGGTTTTTAAATTTTTTTTCTAAGATGGGTGTATTAGATTACTCCATCTCAAATTATAATTGCTAATACAGTGAATAGTCTCTTGGGTCTTAGAGCATTTCGGTTACATTTTGAGAAGTAATATATGTCTCAGTGTTGATTTTCAAGCTTTTGCTAGTGAAACAGTCCTCTTTCTGCCTCCCTCTCTCTTTCTCTTTTCCTTGCCCCTACTTCCACAATGTCATAATTACATAGCGCATTCTTTTTCACCTTAACTAAGAAATGTCCTTGCCTCTTCAAGAGAAACACAGAAAATGTATTCAAATGTTTTCATGCAAAACTCTTAAGAAAAGAGCTAAATCATTAAGCACTTCATGGTAGGAGCAGGTTTAAAGGAAAGATGTAAGAAAATTACAACTAAACACTCACAAATCTAGACTACGCTAGGAAATTGTTGCTTTTATCCTCACTATCATTTCTGTGCCTTTGATAGATGCAAGTCAATTAAAAGAAAGTATTTGCAAAACAGAGTCCACTGAAAAACAGCTCTGATTTACTTGTTTTGGCAACAGATTATAGATTCGTTTCCTGAAATTATGGAAAATGGCTTGGCTAAATATAAATCAAGAAAAAAAGTTATCATAGAAAAATGTCAGAAAATACAATTTAAAAAAAAAAACAACAACACTTGTAGTGTCTAGGCAAACAAGTTATTTCATGAGCAGTGGGACTAATGATGTCTGGATTTTTACTAATTCCCACCCACTGCTGTAATTCCATCTGTCTGTCACATCCAGTCCTTCCCCACAGCCTTTTGTTCTTTCTCACGGGAGTCCCAAATTGACTGCTTCTTCCCTACCTGAACCCTTTTTTTTTTTTTTTTTTTTTTAACAAACATAAAGGAGCTGAGTTATCTCTAGAGATTTCTGCTGTTACTCAAAATGTGATTGTAATTGTCTACCAGGTTCAAAATTTGTGCGGTGGGAGGTCTGATAGGCAGGACTGTTGGGTCAAGTTGTCTCCCTAGGAAACCTGTTGGAAGGAGAGATATTCTCAGTGGATCCTAGGCAGCTGGTGCTGCTGGGTGATTTATGATGAGGGAGAATGGTATTCTTGTTACATATGCAAAAATCCAGTTCAGTACTATGTAAAAAAGCATTAAGCAGTGTTTTCTTCTGTATTCCTTGCTTATCCCACACAAAAACTTCCCACATATAATTTTCTGCTTCAAGCAGAAGAAAGTAGGAGCTGCACAACTGTGAGCAGCATGTACCCCTTTGGATCAGGTTCTCCTCAGAAATGCCTAATGCTCAACAATCTGTCACCCAAAAAAATCACTGCCCTCATAAAAGATGGGCGGAACCAGATTCTATTCAAAACTGTATGTTCAGTTCCAGAGGAACTGCTGCTCATCTTTTCATATAAAAAGGGGCAGTGCCAGTTTAAAGTCTGTGAGACTGGAGGAAAGCATGGAGAAATAAGTCATTCCATTCCCTGTGTTCTTGCAGCCAGTGTTAGCCACCCTGTACGTGTGCTGTGACAGCACTCACTATCACGTACTGCAGGAGAAAATGATGTGCTGCTGTAATCATCATCCCGTGAAGTGCTTCATCATCCCTTGGAGATAATGTTTTCAAGAGTGTACTTAGTGGCTTATGAATCCCAAATTGATCAGAGGGGGAATTAAAGTCTGTGCCAAAGGAGCAGCATGAAAGAAAACTTAAAAAAAAAAAAAAAAAGGAAAGAAGGGGAAAAAAACAAACAAGGGGGNGCAAGCAAGGGGAAAGAACAAACACAGTGGGTAAGGAGGTGATCACAGACCCAACAGATCATTACTCAAGAGGGTTGATAATAACATGTTAACTAAATTTGGACTGCTTAGGCATGATTTTATCTAGTATTAATTGCAAGTTGCCATGCTTTGCCTAGACTTAAGTAGCTGAGATTAGTCAGTGTGGAACAAGGCAATAAACTGCATGCAGATGAGGGAGTTCAGGTTAAGCTGGAGCTGCTTTTATGTATTAGGTAATATCGTTACTCTCTTTTTCCTAATAATTTCCTAAAATGTCTGTTTTCCATATATTGCCATGTGGTTTGGCAGAAACCCATGTGAGTCACAGGGAGCAGTTCTGAAACTGAGTATTTGAGGGTTTCCCTTTCCTAAACTTCTGTTATCCAGTGTTATATGTGCTTGCAAGATGCCTTCTGCAGGTCCTGAGCTGCTTGTTCCCATCACTTCACTTGTATGAGAAAATGAAAACTAGATGTTTTCCTTCAAATTATATATTCAAGGTTCTTCTCCTCAGACTCTCTCTCACTACTGCAGCAGAATTTGGCAAAACACATTTACCCAGAGAAATTCAGGATAAAATATGAGCCTTAATAATTTCATAAAAATAATTATTGTTAATTTCAGGGTGGCTAGATTTTCAACAAAAAAATGAACCTATTTTAACGTTGAAACTAACAACATATATAAATATCGTAGTATTCTATGGATGCTGCACCTACCAAAAATCTTCAGAATTTCAAGTTCATACTGAGAAAAAAATGGAGATTATTTGTCAACAATATCACTATTTATGTATCTCCTTCTTTTCCAGCACATTTTATGGTTTTCTTCTCTTCTGCTTTCTGTTTGAGGCTTTTATGCATACCTTTTTCTTTATTCTGTTATATACACATTTTTATATTTCTACATGTATGTGGCTTTTTCCTGCCTGTCTTCTCTGTGGTACCTAAACCGGGTTTTAAGTCTAGGAAAAGCAAGTATTTTTACCATGTTTATTTCTCCTTGATTTCAATGCTGATTTAAGGGCCTCAATTGTAAATTGTAGGGGAAGGCGCTCTTTAAGGAAAACATTTTTTCTGTCTTGAACAGATTCAGCTTCTACTTCAAGTATAATTTTGGTACTCCTTAATCTCAGCCTTTTTGTAATAGCAGCAGTTGCTAGTATCTAAAAATGCCATCTTTACCGCTCTCAAACCTAGATCATGTTACATTTTAATGCAGCAACTCAGCTGTTACTTCTCAGCAAACAACCTTTTTCTGACACTAGGACTAAAGTTTGCACTCATTTGTGAAATTTGTCTTCAAATCCTCTATTGAATTTGTTCAATTTGCCAAAAAAAAAAAAAAATCACAGCCACACAGCAGGCATTTCTCCCCCTACCTGAATTACTTAGTGTTCTGAATACCCTCAGAGCATGTCAGTGGAATCATTTTGAGCAGGAAAGTATTCTAGAGCCTGGGCAGCGTTAGTCCTGCTGGCCATGAGAGATGAGGAGCTTGCACAGTTTATGTGACTCAGACACCAGCTCAAACTCTCAGGACAACAAACTCTGTGAAAATTGAGGTGACCCTTATCTCAGTCCCCTAAGTTAAATATTTCATAGCTGTCCTCAGGAGAAGCCTGATCATCCATAAATAAAATGTCAGCCATTAGAATTTGGTGGTTGGGCAATAACTCAGTCTCCTTAGAGTATCAGCCTTTCTGAAGGTAGTTTGATACTCAGTCTGGAAAAGGTGAAGTACAGCTTGGTTGTGCTGGTGATTCCTGATGTGACTTTTATTCCCAGTGACTTTCCCGATTGCTTTACAATTGATGTCTTGTCATGGCTCCCGTAGGAGCTCTCTGCTGTGCCTCATGATTTACCTTTTTGGATGAACATTAAACTGTTTAATTCTTTTTGTAATGCTTGATTCTGGGAGAGAGATTGAGTTGCATAACCTTAGCTATACATTTCTAAAGTTCTCAAGAAAATAAGTTACTGCAGGGGATATTTTATGGAAAAAAGGAAGTTATAAGTCAGATTTCCAGCAGGCATTTGAGTCTTCTGCAGAAACTAATAATAGGGGTTTAGGTTTTGTTTTAAACCTCACTGAGAACTGCATGAGTGTCCTAGTTTCTAATTTGATAGTAATCCAAATACACTGTGGAATTTCTTGAAAATTGAAACTTCAAGGTGTCCTCTTTATTGCCTGTTATCTCAGCCAAGAGTAGTGGAAGACCACCTATGTGTTTAACACTGCTCTTCCACAGTTGCAGTTGTAAAAGAAGCAATGGTCGTAACAGGAGACCACTGAAGACCATGAAATTGTGTACTATTACAAGCATATTATTTCTTTTTCTCCTCTTGCTTTCAGAGACCTCCATCTGTTAGACTAGTTTAATTGTGCAGTATATGAGAGTCTTGCTGATGTCTTGAGGAGGAATTTGTCTTTTGTCCCTGGGTGGTTTGTGCTTTTCCTTCAAAGTCTCAGAAAAGGAATGTGTTCACAATCACTTAGCTCTCTAGAGAAAGGTGGTTTTGTTCATGTAGAAAAGATTTGCCTGTTCTCTGGATTAGACACTGTCTGTATATTGAGCTGAGGGAAAGCAGACTAGATTTACAAAGAGAAATGAGGCCACGCTCACCTCCTTCAAGGTGACTACTTGTCATTTCTTTTCAGCCAGGTTCTTGGTGGGGAACAAAGAAATATTAAAATAATAAGAATTAGGAATTTAAAAACTATAATTTCTTTTGTCTTACATCTTCCAATTCCTACTTTATTTCCTACAGCTCTATTTTAGTCTTACTGGGGAACAACAGTCTTATGTCTGCATGTATCAGATGTAAATAATTATAATGCCAGACAGTAGTCAAAATAGTATTTCTGAATTTTTGTTACTGTCATTGGGAAGGAAGTAGATATAATAAATACGGTATAAATATTTCTGTAGATCCAACAAAAATGCTAATACAGAGAGCGGTGTAGCATGTGTTGCCCTCCTTGAGCATCAGCCACATTACTTCACCCTATTCAACATGGTCAATTTTTTACAAGTAGTGTCCAAGGATTTCTCTGGCATAGAGCTAGCAGCACTTGTTTAGTAGCCAGGTTTTGATCCCACTAAAGTCTTAAGCCTAGTATTTGTGACAGTTCTCTTCCTGAAGTCTGCTTTCCACTAGTACTAAATAGTGTTTGGTTTTCAGACTTCAGGACCAGGAGACAGAAAAGTAAAATAAACCTTCCTTAATTCCCAAGAGGGCTCCTGTAACACCACTAAGGTTCTGGGCTTGTGCTTCAGCATCTTTTGCAACCTTTGCACTCTCCACCAAAGAAACATTACAAATGTGTCTAGATACATTTTTCTTCAGCTTTTGTTAGTTTCAATAAATCAGGATATCTGGTAGCTGTTCACTCCAACAAACACTGCTGGCTGCAGTGTTTATGTCCTTGCTGCGGCATAGAACAATATAGGCTGCCTTTATCCACATTACACAGAAACATTTCACATCCATCCATCACCCACAAAAGCTCCTCAGCTCAGAAGAAATGACAAGGTAGAGGAGGGGAGGAACCTTTTAAAAACAGAATTGACTCATTCCACTGCTCTGAAATGTGAAAGCGATAAGTTGATTCTGAGTATCTGAATATTGATCAGAAAATATGGAAAAACTTTCCCTGAGGCATCCTACTTATCTGTCTTCAAAATAAATGGAAAAATGCTCTAGTTTAAAATATTTACAATCCACTGATAATGCAAATAATAAAATACCTGGAAGTTCTTCCTGCTCCTACAGGAAAAGTTAGGCATCCCAGCCCAAATCTCAAGCTTTGCTCTCCTTAGAGGTTCTGCTGCCTTTATTACACATACCTTTATTAGTTGCGACATGGGTGGCAGCATAATAAAGGACAATTTTCACTTAGCTGAAAGATGCTTTTTTGCCTCTTCAGGAAAAATCAGTCAGGAATGTTTTCTCATGCTTCCTTTGCCCCCCATAAAAACAAAGGAGACAGTTTTGAAATGCTTGTGCAGAAAGTACCAACTAAGCAGCTTCAATATAATGAAGGATTTTTAGACTTGACTTTTTAGAAAAAGTGTGACATGTTTTTATTTATTTATGGCTTTTTTAACCATGAAGACCAAATATAGATGATATTTCCTAATGGGTTGTAATGTAATATGTTAGGCAGCCTTTAATGATAGCTGCATTGTTTTGTTTCATTTCCAAAAATTTAAATACTTTATTTTTCTCTTAACAATGCATAGGTGCTTCATGAAGAAACAACAATACCAGGAACTGATTTGAAGTTATCATACTTGAGCTCCAGGGCTGCAGGATATAAATCTGTACTGAAGATTACCATGACCCAATCTGTTATACCATTTAATTTAATGAAAGTACATCTTATGGTGGCAGTGGTTGGAAGACTTTTCCAAAAATGGTTCCCTGCTTCCCCAAATCTAGCATACACCTTCATATGGGATAAAACTGATGCATATAATCAGAGGGTCTACGGATTATCTGAAGCTGTTGGTATGTGTTACAGATGATTTTTGGATTTCTAGTGTTGTCTTGAACATAGGGAAACACACCTCAAATGCTGGTATCGCTTAAGTAGAGATGGTTTTGCAGAATAAGATTATATCAGTGGATATTAAAACATATTAAAAATTCTAATTAAGCTTTGAAATATGAGAAAAAATTTCCTTAGAAGGAAAAAAGAATCCATTTTTCATTCACATGAAAAATGACGTTTTTGACTTTTATTCTTTCCCATGAAGTAGCTCTCAGCCTACATTATGGTGTTTAGTCTGCACACTCCATGTACTTCAAGTAAAGCTCATTAGCAGTCTGACTTACATCCCAAAATTGCTTTCCTCTGTCTTAATTCACTTAACTCTTAATAACTAAAAATGTTTTCATAACCTAAGATTCTGTTTAGTATTTTCAACATGGATAAGAAGCCATAGGAATTTTCGTGTGTCCTAGGAGAGCACAAGAATGCTAGTTAAAGGAAATCACATTCTTTAAACTCTTCTTCAGAATGAGATCCTGTACTTAATGAGGACATGTGCTGTTATTTCAGTGTCTGTAGGTTACGAGTATGAGTCTTGCTTGGACCTAACTCTCTGGGAAAAGCGGACTGCCATTTTGCAGGGTTATGAACTGGATGCCTCCAACATGGGTGGTTGGACATTGGATAAGCATCATGTGTTGGATGTCCAGAATGGTAAGGAGTTCATTTTCTCTTGCTGGTTATATTGCTCCACTGCCTTGCACTTCAGGTCTCATTTAGACTTTTTGCTATTTGCTCTGTCATTTTTTAAAAAAGGAAATTGTATCAATTTGCCAAGATGGTAACTGCCTTGCACTTCCCTGGCTCTCCAGGGAAGTGGTCACACCACCAAGCCAGTCAGAGTTGGCAGGAAGTGTTGGGATAATGTTCTCAGGCACATGGTTTGATTCTTGGGGTTTTCCTGTGCAGGGCCAGAAGTTGGAATCAATAATTCTATTGGTTCCCTTCCACCTCAGGATATTCTTTGTTTCTGTGACTTACATTGAATGTCATGCTTCTGCATCCTATAAATACATATGCATTAATAAATTCATCAAACAGTCTGTTTTGGATATGCTGTGGTGGGTTGACTCTGGCTGACCCAGGCCAGTCACTCCCCAGCTGGACAGGGGAGAGAAAAAAGAATGAAAGCCTCATCAGTTAAGACAGGGACAAATCTCTCAGCAGGCATTGTCATAGGCAAAACTGAATTGACTTGGGAAAATTATTTTAATTTATTACCAGTAAAATCACAGTAGTGTAGTGACAAAGAAAACCAATCTTGAAAATAATTCGCTCAATCCTCCCTTCTTTCCAGGCTTAACTTTACTTCTGATTTCACCCCTTCCCTGCCAGTGGTGCAGGCACACAGGGAATGGGGGCTGTGGTCAGTTCATCACACCCTGTCTCTGTTGCTCCTTCCTCCTCAGGGGAAGGACTCCTCACACTCTTCCCTGCTCCAGCATGGGCTCCCTCCCACAGCAGACAGTCTCCATGAACTTCTCCTATGTGAGTCCTTCCCACGGGCTGAAGTTCTCAACTGCTCCAGTGTGGGTCTGCTCTGTGGGGTGCAGTATTTTAGGAACAGAGGACTCCAGTGGGATTACAAGTCCTGGCAGCAAACCTGCTCCAGCATAGGGTCCTCTCTCTGTCTGTCCAGCGGCCCTGCCAAGAGCCTGCTCCAGCATGGGCTTCCCACAGGGTCACAGCCTCCTTTGGGCGTCCCCTTTCTCTGGCATGGGCCCTCCAGGTGGATATGTGCTCCACCATGGATCTCCATGTTCTGCAGGGGCACAGCTGCCTCACTGTGGTCTTCTCCCATGGGCTGCAGGGGACTCTCAGCTCTGATAACTGCAGCACCTCCTCCCTCTCCTTCTGCAGACCTTGCTATCTGCAGAGCTGTTGCTTGCTCATATTCTCACTCCTCTCTTCAGCTACAATGTACTATTGTACGGCAACATTGGCATCAAAGTATGTTTGTTGAGCATGCTGCTCAGCAACTGTTTGCAGGGTACCATGCTGAGGAAACCTCAGCTCAACACTGAACAGGAAGAAATTTGGAAAAACTTGGCTATGAAAGGTGAAATAAACAGACACATAGCTTAAAGTAGTAGTTGGTAGCACTGGATTTTCATGCAAGAAAAGAATCCAGCGTAATTATCAGGAAGATCATCTCTTCTGCAGTACTTGATGTTCCATGAAGGTCTCCCCCTAGTTCACAAGCTTATTAGGTATAACACAGTAGTCGACGCCTAAAGCATTGCTTCTTACTGGTAAAGAAACAAGGTAACCAAATCAAGGGAAAAAATGTTATTGTACGTAATTTAAAATGTAAAGAAAACCCAAAAAACCCCAAAAACAAAACAAACAAAAAAACCCCAAAAACCTGTGCAAATTATTGTAAAGTAATCCATCTAAAAATGTAAAGAGCTGTAATTATAAATATATATGTAAGATTGATTCTGTTCACTGGGTAAATTGATGATCGCTTTAAATTATGTTTAAGAGTACATTTGACAAGTAATGACTTTTCAAAGTGTCGTGTGTCTAATTGAATAAACCAAGTGGAGAGTTGTAATGACAAGGTGGATGAGATGTATAAATCTATTCAGAAGAGAGTGCAGACAGTGTTTGCACAGAAATGCAAGCTACTGCAGTAAATAGTCTAATGTACATCTTTTAGTCTGTGATAATAGAGGAGAAATGTGAAGGACCAATTTTTCAAGGTAATGACAGAATAAATCAGGTGCAATAGTGCACTGTGCTGACTTCTAGAATTCCTCTGATGAAAATTGTAGAACTCAGCTATTTCAGGCAAAATTATAGTGCCATGATTGTCATAAATGATGTAATCATAGGAAAGGGGATTTCATATACTGTTAATGCATTCTGGCTTTAACTATTCATGAAAAATGCATTCTTCCTCTTTTGATTTAGATTACTTATTTAGATTACTTGCCATTAGGTTTCCATAAACCATTTTCATTTTTTCCAATTTTGTCATGTATATTGGTTTTACATTTATAATCACTTGAGTTTTATAACATTAAAAGCAGTGAAGACACCTAAAACATTCAAAGAAGAAAGCAAAGTATTTTTTCCTCATGCCTTTCAGTATAAATTGTGCACTTTGGGAGTGAGGAGGGGAAAGAGAAATAAATCTTATATTTCTTCTAAACTTCTCAAAAGATTACTGTATCCCTCAGCTCCAAACTGCATGAAACACTGGGCATGCAATTAATAAAACCCAGATCTCTCTACAGTACAAAGTGACATGTGATTTACATGGATTATACCACAGAAAGACATATGGTGACTTATGAGTAGTACCATAATAGCTGACCATTTGTAGAGGGCACCTTAATGGATTCATCATGAGTTTGAACAATGAGGGTCTTGGCAACACTTTAACACACTCCCCCCCACCCCACCCCGCCCACCCCAAGACTGAAGATTTAACATAAAGCATCCATTTTTCCTCAGATTTCCTACGTAGGCTCTAAGGAAGAAAAATACTGCTGGCACATTGCTTTGTCTTCACAAAATTATTGTTTCTCTCATGCCTCAAAGCAGAATTAAGTTTTAGAGGCAGGTTGGCCTGGCACCACATTTTTTTTGTTATTTTGACATTTTCAATAACTGCCTATAACTGCAGATATGGTATTGAGGCAGACTTCATTGCCAGAGGAACACTTCTGTTGTGAGCTGAGTAAAGAATCTTTTGTAATGTAAAATTGAGGCAGTCTACAACTATTTGAAGTGGCTCTTTAATTAATATTTACAATTTGGAATAGTAATCCACTTCAGATTACTTTTGACATGATATTCATAATTAGTTATACTAGGACTTTAGGAATACAATTTGCAAATATATTCTTTTTCTTTTTTTTATAAAGCACATGAGAATTTCAGTTCTTTCTGACCTAATTCAAAAATGTAAAGATGTAGGACCATAGACTTTTCTTCCATTAATATGCTTTGCATTTCCTTCAGCATGACAATTTTTATTCTGAATTATATAAAAATCATTAACATTTAAAAATAATGACTGAAAACATTTTGGGGTTTTAGGAGCTACAATATTTAGTGTTTCTACTACATTTTGTGGACAAGATAATCTAATGTTTGCATGTTTATAACCTAAATATAAATATAGATGTTTTAGTAAAGGTGTTATTTGTAGCGAGAAAAATATGGTGATGAAGCAATAAAATTTCATTAAACTTACACTAACTAGCTAAAAGAATATTTAGAATACTTTTGGATCATTCTATGCATATACATTCAGAGTTTTTATAAATATTATTGGGTTTGTTTGGGTTTTTTTTCTGTATTATTTGGCAGGAATCCTCTACAAAGGGAATGGTGAAAATCAATTTATATCTCAGCAACCCCCAGTTGTTAGTAGCATCATGGGCAACGGGAGACGACGCAGCATCTCCTGTCCAAGCTGCAATGGCCAAGCCGATGGTAATAAATTACTGGCTCCGGTTGCCTTAGCTTGTGGGATAGACGGCAGTCTGTACGTGGGGGATTTCAACTACGTTCGGCGGATATTCCCATCTGGAAACGTAACTAGTGTTCTGGAGCTAAGGTATGGTTTTTTCTCATCCTGGACTTTTGGAGTTATAAACTACTGTGGCAAATTAAAGTATTGAATGGATTTCTGACATTATGTAAGTTGGAGTTTGCGAATGCTTTTGAAAAAAAAAGTCAAAAGATTTTTAAATTATTTAAAACTGAAATGAAAACATTTTACCTTCATAAAATATTTTAACTGTGCTTATCTAGATGTGAGAATTAAATCTA
Organism: Regulus satrapa; assembly: GCA_013396955.1. Classification (NCBI taxonomy): domain Eukaryota; kingdom Metazoa; phylum Chordata; class Aves; order Passeriformes; family Regulidae; genus Regulus; species Regulus satrapa. The sequence goes on along the minus strand of VWZN01010521.1, from coordinate 298,481 downwards.
CCCTAAATAATAATGCTGCAGATTTTAAGAGTTAACATATGTGGTCAGCATAAGTGGACAAGAGACAATCATTCACCACTTCACTAATGATGGATGTAAATGTTGCCTTCTTCTCATCTTTTAACATCCTTTCTGAATGTTTGTCTAATAATGTTTTTCTGTTCTTTTTTACTTGCTCCCACCAAGAAATAAAGATTTTAGACATAGGTAAGCATTCCTTAAAGAAGATTTATATTTTTCTAACTGTTCTTCCTTCTTTTTTAATAAATGAATGCTTATAATGGGCAAGTCATTTCTGAGATGTATTACTAGAAAAGAGGAGTATTTTTCAAAAATAATGAGTTCATATGTTTTAGTTATGTCACCTGTCAGGCTGTATCGTCCTTTCCGATGAGTTCCTCTTTTCTCATCACTCTCTGTCCACAATCAGGCTTCTTGTTATGCTTGTGTGTGCCCTCCTTTGCTGTTTCCTCATCTCTGCTCACTCCTTGCTGGCAGCACTTTTGCTGATCTTATCAAAACTCACTCATTAATCAGATACACCAAATATTATGAGAATGGCATATAAAAGTATCAAGGGAGTTCATTTCATTAGCTTTTTTATGTTGAATCTTTTCAGGCTCTCATGTAACAGATTTTTTTCTTCTAAGGTGAGCTTCTTTTAATAATGGAAGTTGAAATAAAAATAACACAACTCCAGGGGTTAAGATTTTACAATACACCAAGACTCACAAAATTGGTCATAGAAACAACAGCAATCAGAGGATTGTATTACAGCATTCATTCATCCTGGCATCACTACAATAATGGCAAGAACAGAAGAGTAGGTGGATGCTTAGAATTGCTTTGCCCCAGCAGCTGGTGCTGATAAGGAGAAAAAGAAGAGTTATGCTAAAATCTTGTTGCAGACATGAAACCCTCCAAAATTTTGTGGCAAAGCTGCTAAGTATGCACCTTAGCAGGCCCACTGGTACCTTTCTCCTCTTTTTGCTGCCAATCATTTTCCTTTCTCATTTTTAAACAAATCCCAGAGTCATATCTCTGTTGTCCTTTTTTTTTAAACTCACTTTTCTTTGCACACACTTCAGTGTGAGGAAGGGTTTTATGTTTTCAAAAACATCTTTCAGGTGTGTTAGGCAAAAAATTCTGTGGCTTCATAAGGTGTCTGCATCAGTGCCAATGATCAGAATTGGTTTTTGTGGGTTTTTTCCCAGGGTTGACTCAAAGGGAGTCTCTTCTGTTTGGTGGGTTTAGGGTTTCACTATTACAATTACTTTGTATGTATTCCACCGTTCTTCAAAGAATTATATCCATTGTTGTCACAATCACAAAGTTGTGATTGCAGATAGATAGGACATTGTCTTAGCAAATATATAGAATGTGGAGTAATACTTGAAATGGGGATGTGGAATGTACAAAAAAGGGATTAAAGAGTGGATGCATATTGAGGTTTGTTTTGCTGTGATTTAGTAGCGCCACCCTCTCCTGCCTCTGGCAGAACTGTGGTCACAGCCTCAATGGCAGCATTTCAGAAACTGGATCCCTGCACGTAAGAAAAGTTAATGAGGGAGAATACGTAAGCTTTTCTGTTTTATTCATGCCTAAACATGCAGAAGCTCCAGGTAGCAAAATTGCAATCATACCACACAAATTAGTGTAACAGCGTGGGCTCATAGAGCAGCTGCAAACTGGGGGTTCCTCCTGAGGCAGAAGGAGACACAGACAACTGTGGAGAACTGGCTCTGCAGGAGCAGTTGTGGAGCCAGCAGGCAGGAGGTGTGGAGCCCACTGTGCAGCCCAACAGGATTTATTACGAGTTTTCTCTCACATCATGCAACATTATCCCGGTGTCCACTCTCAGCCTTAGAGATTTGCTGATGAGAGACTTCCTAAGCCAAGAGTGGGATCTTCATGCTTAATATCCCCTGGCAGCTTTTTATTCTGTTAATTTAGCTGCCTTTGATTTAAGACGTGTAAATTTTAGGCTCCACCAAAGCCTCTTGCCATGGGGTCTCCAGCTAACACAGTGTGAGACCAAATACCTTCTTTTGGCTGCATGAATTTATGCAGAGTCCTGTGAAATGCCGTAGAGGGAAGCACATCTGTCTGGTCTGTAAGAGGAGAAGGGAGCAAATGTCTATTTTCACTGGCAAGTCTTTCAGACTGCTGAGGAGATTTCTACTTAAACTGCAGTTTGGAAAAAAGCCCTCAACAGACCACTTTGCAAAAGATAATTGCTAGGTATTAGAAGAAAATGCACTAAAAAATGCATTCCCTAAGTAAAACCACTGAATGAGGCTAAATACTAGTTCAGATCTCTTGTCTATTCAAGCATTCACCTTTCCTGACCTATAAAAGCAGTGCTTCAGCACAGTGTGATGTGTCTCCTACCTCAATAAGCCTATACTCTATTTTAGAGAGAGAATGCAGATCAAATTTCTCCTCTCATGTACCAGTGGCCTCACATTTTTTCAATCTCAAAGCTGAAATTATGTCTTTATACACACTACTGCCTATGGATGATTAATGCTGATAGACATTCATGGGAGAAGCCATTTTTAGAAGGACTTTGAAGACAGGGAGGTCTTTTGTAGGCTATGGCACTATCCCAAGTCTGTAGAGAGCCAGAAAAAAAAGTTGAACAAAACATAAAAACAGCTTTGAGGGGATATATGGTTTAGAGGGCACATAGAAGAAGAAGAAGGCAGGAGAGACAGACAGGCAAGAGGAGTATTTTCAAAGAAAAACCTGTACATGGAGAATGGTTCAGGTGATCTGAAAGCTGAAGAATTAAAAGATTTACCTAAGCAAGATAAAAATTAAGGGAAATAGATTGTTACAGCTCTGTGCACATGTGTGCACACTTTCTATTCAAGGCACTTACTATTACCTGGCATAGAAAGAACAAGATAATTTTTAGGCATTTTTCTTTACAGGAGCCAGTGTGGGTATGTAACTCCATGTTTTGCAGACTACAGAAAGCAATTAGGCAATACTTAATGAGTCAATAAGTCATGGGCTGGGTATTTCTTTTCTTTGTATTTGTTGTTATTGGTAGAAGGCAGAAGCTTAATTTCATTTCAGGCTGCAATGAAATTGCATAAACTCTGCAGCTTTCCAGCTGCTGGCTGTTTATCCCTGTACTATTTTTGATATTTTGTGGATGTTTTCTGGCTAGAAAACAAATGTAGTTTTCACTTGATGATTATTTGGTACCTCAAATTGTGCCTTTCTCCCATAAATTACTGGGGGTTTCTATTGGCTAAAGCCTCCTTGGCTGTTTAACCTTTGCCGGAAAAGAAATGCTGAGGTGAAGACTGTTGTATGAGCTCAGGAAGGAGCCATTAGACATCTACGTAGGGCAAGTTGGAGAGTTTCTGTTGATTCACTAGTAATATCTGATGCACTTCCAAACTTGGGAGGATTTTTTAATAAAATTAGTAAATACATTTAAATTATCAGGTGTATTTTATTGGTTTTATGAGGATACAGTACTCTTACCATGAGAACCCATCCCCTGATTTCTTTTCTCTTAGAATGAGTTAGAATGTACATCTTCATATTTATGAAGAAAAGAGCTTTTTCATAAAACTTCTTTTTGGAAAGAGATAATTGTGTTAGGCATAAATTACTTACTTTTTGATTTGATAACTTCTTATTCCAATGGATGAAAAATATTATTGAGGCAGTGTTAGATGGGTTGAAGAGAGGTACTTGAATTTAGATTTCAGTAGTATAAGAAAGAACTTTATTTTAAATTACAATGAAATAAAATTTAATTGCACATTTCACGTCTTGCAATGTGTTTATATTTGAAGTGTTTGCAAAGTTTCTTAAAGACCAAAGTAATCATGTAAATGGGTATAATTTAATTTGCAATCTATAGAGGTATAAATAATTCGTACACTACATAGTGATCACATTAAATGATCACTGCATAAATTAAGGTTTTGAAAATACCTTCCAACTATTTAGCACATTGGCAATAATAGATTTGTAACAGACAGAAATTTAAAGTAAGCCTACATTTGATTGTTTTCAGACATGCTGTACAACACTCAGTGCAATTGCAAAGCTTTTTAAGAGGTGCTAATCACTGTGTATTTGATTTCATTAGTCTGTTTCTCTTGGTTTAATTCGTTCTGAACCAACATGTTAAAAGTCTTAAAATCAAGTAAAATCCTCTTTATGCAACACTTTTTTTTGGTGTTTTTGTAATTGGATAGCTATAAAAATCCATCCCTGCTAAAAGATATAATTTGTTCACAAGTTGTTCCTGTTGGTCTCTTGTTGCATTTTCCAAGTGGCAGTACATAAAAATGTGTTACATTAACAGAGTTATGTATTTACAAAATGTGAAGTATAGCATTCTGGGAACAGATGTTTGGCTACCATCAGACTGGTAGATCTGTTTAAGCAGCGCTTTTGCAAACATCAGAAGTGACTGTTCTGACACTTTGCTTCAATCCACGAGGGGAGCATCCGAAATTACCTCATGTATTTACATGACCTTATTTCAGCTCTTCATGCCATAAATTAGGTCAGGAATCCCAACTGCAGTGGGTTAAGTTTCTACATCATAATAAATCAACGCAAAAGGTAATCTCCAGGGCTGTTTTTTTCACCAGCAGGGAAGAAAAGACAGTAATTCTCAATTATGTGGCACCAGTGGAGAGGCAAAATGTATGTTTCTGGGAAAATGGTTAGCAATATATATTTTCACTGTAATAAAGACTGTGCTGGCATAGTTAGCAGTGTTGTGCCAATGTGTACAGTCATTTGAAATATGACTCTGACTTAAGAAGAATGGAAAAGCTCTGCTTGGTCTCTGGTGGAAGAGATGACATTTCCTAATGTGTTAAATCATGCATATCACACATTTGAAAGCAGTGGATTAAACAAATACTTGTGAATGATGTCTTATCTCTTGCCTATGAACTCATCATTCAAACTCTGTCGTATCTGTTTATGAATTGCATAAACCATGAACCTCAGCAGCTTCATATAAATTATAATAAAACAGGTACGATAATACCAACATACTCTAAGTGAGGGCTGGGCTCCTGCTGCAAGATCAAGGTTCCCAGAACTCTCAGAAGGTTTTAAACTCTGGTATTTTGATTTGGCTTGTTAGAGAGACATTTGCAGTCTCTAATGAGAGAACCTGAACTGGCCTGAGAGCATCAAAGAAAAAAATGGACCTTCTTTCCCCAGAGGATTAGTCTAGATTGAGCTGCCTGTGATACAGGTGAGAAATGTGGACCAAAACCATTTTGGGCCATGACCTGTGCTACCTATGCATGGAGCTTCACCATTGACTTTAACTCTGCATTACTGCACACTGCATAGGAACTAAACTGTTTTCTCCTTGATTCAATGTTCGGTGCAATTAACTACAGCATATGCAATGTGAAATTCCATTTTACAGCAACAACCCAGCTCACAGATACTACCTTGCAACTGACCCCGTGACGGGAGATTTGTACGTTTCCGACACAAACACACGCAGGATTTATCGGCCCAAATCGCTCACTGGTGCAAAAGACCTGACCAAAAATATTGAGGTAATAGGAGGAACAGGGGAGCAGTGCCTGCCGTTCGATGAGGCAAGGTGTGGAGATGGAGGCAAGGCAGTGGAGGCAACTCTCATGAGCCCTAAAGGTAAAAACAGTTCTCCTTCTGTAACATTCAAAATAANTCATGTTTAATTACTGAATTCAATAGTTGACTCAAAAATTTGGGATTTGAGTGATTTTTTCCAAGTAGAAAGTCTATCGAGGAAGAGAGCTACAGGGGACTGATTTTTTTTTTAAATCAATTAGGGTTGATTTTTTAGGAAGCATTTGGCTTGAGTGGTTATTAAGCATTTTTAAACGCTCAATAAGAGCATTTAGATTATGTGTTTGGCAGGCAGCAGTGAATATCTAAAACGAGCATTGCTTTTGGTTCCATTTATCCCATGTTTAAAGTTAATGTCAAAGCTACTCCCTTCCCAAC
>VWZN01010521.1:251337-292440 GCA_013396955.1 Regulus satrapa | reverse complement strand
ACACAAAAGCAAATGAACAGCAAATGCAATCTGCAGTAGTAGATTTTGTGCTAAATACTGGCTTGTCATGAAAAATACATTAACAAGCTGTATTACTACCTACTGCCTGAGACCAGATTTTCTGCCTACAATTTCCACTAGATACATGCTACCTATACCCTTAGTTATGGATAATATGTTCACTGCTAATACAACAAAAAAAAAACCCCTAATTTTTATTTGCTTCACTTAAGGAATAGCAATAGACAAGAATGGATTAATCTACTTTGTTGATGGGACCATGATCAGAAAAGTGGATCAAAATGGAATAATATCTACTTTGCTTGGCTCCAATGACCTCACCTCAGCACGACCTCTAACCTGTGATACCAGCATGCACATCAGCCAGGTACTTTTCAGTTGCTGCTAATTTGGAAAGCTGAGCTGGGGATAGAAATTGAAATGCAGCTTTTGTGCCCCTTAAAATAAAACTGGGTGGAATGTGATGGATATTTAACAGCAGGTTTGGGGGAGAAAGCAACCTGTTCCACAGGCGTGAATTGCACTGTAATCTCTTAGCTATAAATGCTGCTGTATTCAATTTCTTCTGCCCATAAAGTTCAGTTTGGTTTAGAACAGCAAAACTATCGGCAGGAAACATTAAGCCTGGTAGTAAATACTGGGAGAATGACGTATCTGTTAGAACTATCTTGGCACGTTGATGTTTTCTGAATTGCTGACATCCTTAGCCTACTAGAGTGAATGAAAGGATTTACACAAAACCCCCGTATTTTTCTATTTGTCTTAAAAACTTGTGTAGGTAAGAAGGGACATGTCGGTAGTGGTATGTTCAAAAAATGGACTGTGGTGTTTCATAATCTGGAAGGTAGTTTTTGCTACTGCAGGAATAAAAGATGAATATTGTTGACAAGTGTTTAGACATTGATATCTGTCTCTATAGTTATTTATGCATATGTGATACAGAAAAGTACTGCATTTATTAGAGGGGAAAGTCAGCCTGTATTATAGTTTCAATGCAACTGGCTTTCTTTTCAATAAAATGGATGTCTGAATATTGTTCCCCTTGCCTCCCTGAAAAGCTTTAGTTTGCTGCATGTATTCATGGAAGTTTTTCAGTCGTGATTGCTTACAGCAGATGGAAAGCATCCTTACAGCAGGGTCTAAAACTGAATTCATTTAGTCTGCACTGATTAACTATTTAACAAAACACTTCTGTTTGTTTAGGTTCGTCTGGAATGGCCTACAGATTTAGCTATCAACCCAATGGATAACTCCATCTATGTTCTGGATAACAACGTGGTTCTGCAGATCACTGAAAACCGTCAGGTTCGCATTGCCGCGGGGAGGCCGATGCACTGCCAGGTTCCAGGGGTGGAGTACACGGTGGGCAAGCACGCTGTCCAGACCACACTGGAGTCAGCCACCGCCATTGCCGTGTCCTACAGCGGGGTGCTTTACATTACAGAAACTGATGAAAAAAAGATAAATAGGATAAGACAGGTCACAACTGATGGAGAGATCTCTCTAGTTGCTGGAATACCCTCAGAGTGTGATTGCAAAAATGATGTTAACTGTGACTGTTACCAAAATGGAGATGGCTATGCTAAAGATGCCAAACTTAATGCGCCATCCTCCTTAGCTGTGTCTCCAGATGGTACCCTGTATATTGCTGATCTGGGAAACATTAGGATACGGGCTGTGTCAAAGAACAAACCCTTAATGAATTCAATGAACTTCTATGAAGTTGCTTCTCCAACTGACCAAGAGCTGTATATCTTTGACGTCAATGGTACTCACCAGTACACTGTGAGTTTGGTCACCGGAGACTACCTGTACAATTTCAGCTACAGTAATGACAATGATATTACTGCAGTAACAGACAGCAATGGGAATACTCTTCGGATCAGGCGGGATCCCAACCGGATGCCAGTAAGAGTGGTCTCCCCTGATAACCAAGTCATCTGGCTGACCATAGGCACCAATGGATGTTTGAAAAGCATGACAGCACAAGGGCAGGAGTTGGTCTTATTTACCTACCATGGCAACAGTGGACTACTGGCAACTAAAAGTGATGAGACTGGATGGACCACTTTTTTTGAGTAAGTACATAAAATAAAGTCAGGTTCCTTTTTTTTTTTTTAATTGAATTGTACAGGAACATTTGAAATATATCTGGGTGAAGTAACTGTAAAGTTGACCCTTGATAACAAAAAGCACAGAAAGATACTTTTAATTTCCCCTGCTGTCATCCTCTGTCTTACTTGTCTGACTTCTTATGAACATTGGGTCTGAATAATTTTGAATTCATTATTTTGAACTTCAGTTTTATATATTGAAATAATAGTGAGACAACATTTCACTCTTGTCAAGAAATTTGTAATTCAGACAACCATGGGTTTGTAGATTTGCATCAAAAACTAGATTTTCATCCCACTTGCTCATTAGATTGACATTCTTCTGCTGCAAATACTGACAAGAAATTTGTCTTTGCTGCTTAAGATTTTTCTTTTTTTTTTCTTATTTTAATTTTCTTTTTTTTTTTTTTTTTTTTTTTTTTAATAAAAAGATTTTTTTTTGGTTTTTTTCCCANTTTTTTTTTTTTTTTTTTTTTTAAGTAAAAGCATTTTTGTATGGTCTTTTGCCCAAAAATAACATCTGGATGCGTAGTAAAAGGTTGTGTTTCACTGAGTGGGAAGTACGCAGGAAGGATGTCCTGGACAGCACAGCAGGTTTTCACTCAGGTGAACCCAGTTGGAGGAAGCTGAGAAAAGAAATTTGGGCCGTGGGGCAAGTGTCATTCCTGTTGGAATAAACTGAAAACACAGAAACCACCAGCACCATATCATGTAGTGGTGCAAGCACAACAGCAAGAGGTATCCTGGAACAGCAGGACTTCTAATTTTACTAACCTCAGAAAAAATCTTTTCAGTGAATTGCTTTAGTCTGTGTTACACTCATTAAGATATCAAGGCCTGTTCATAACAGACAGATTAGCAAAGCATTTTATGGAATCCTCAATTATATTGACTAAGGAAGACCATTACAATTTATAGATAAACTAGCAGAACCAGAGAATTTACATACGGGTTTATAGGCAACTTCATCTCCAAATTATCTGAACTGCCAACTGCTACGCTAAGCAAAACATAACAAAAATGCAGCTTAAAACAGAAACCATTATTTCAAAAAAGGTCAATGTAGAATTAACGCAGATTTTTTTCAGTTGTCTCTGCCAGCTGGAAAAATATGTGTATTTTTAACTCATGTGAAAGACATTATAAGGTTGGGTAAAAAGGTATCTATGAAGATGTAGTGTTAGTGTGATAAGTAAAACTCTTAAGAGGGCTTCTAGTTGAATTATTCAGGATTACAAAGGGCATCATGAAAATTCAGTAAGTCCCTTTTCTTTTTTTTTTTTTTTTCCCCTCTTCTTTTCTTGTATCTTTATGATGAAAGGCAGTAGCAACTGCTGCCAAGGTCAGGGCCTGAAAAAAAGCTTTCAATTCAACACACATGATAAAGAAAATAAAGTGCCAGTGTCAGGCAGTGGCAGCAAAGCCAAACATCTGTGTTCTGAGATAACTTCATATTTCTGTCAGTGTACATTTGGCTGAGGCAGTGTGCAGGAGGACTCTGAGCACCTGTATCTACTCTCCAGCCTTTACAGATGCCCATCAGAGACACTAGAGCAGCAGGTGCTGCTTCACTGCATATTGTGTCCTGAAGTGGAGACAGGGCTAGAAATGCTGATCCCTGACAAAGACAGCAGGTGGGATGGTAGTGCTGCCAGTTTTAAGGTATTCTTACAGTAATCTGTAAATTGGCAGGACTTTGGTAGCGGGCACCTTCCCAAAGCATTAGCACACATCTGTAATATTTAATTGTGCTTTGGTGCATCCGCTGTGTATCTTTTTAGGTCCTGCCAAGAGGACACAGAAGCACAGTGAGAGAACACAGAGGAATGAGAAAGTGTTCAATTGGGAGGGCAAGTGTTCTCATGAGTTAGCTCTGTCCTCATACACCCTGTGTATGCTGAGAGACCAAAGCACAGCTGTAGGTGGGCTGGGAATAGCCATCCATTTCCACAGAGAGGAAAGTCAGCGTTTAATTGTGTCAGACACATCCCCTTATTTCCAATAGGAAAGTTAGGCAATACAGTCAGTTTGGGGGACAGTGAAGTCCTGTACAGAAATTAAGGCATCTGCTGGGGACAGCAGGCACTTTAAATCATGCTGGCATTCATACAGGCTAATTGAGGACCTAGAGTTTTAATCAGGGCAGTAATTTCTCAGCATGCTGTCTGTAGTTTCTGTGTAGCCTACTGTGGTGTACTGCAGTAGCTGGTGGCTCCTGAATGTATTTTAATGGTGTCTGCGTGATCACGAAGGAAGTGGATATTATGTTCACTATTCAGTGGGTGATAGGTCTGTAGTTTTCATCATAGGGAGACTTTAAGGTACTGTGTGTCATGAAGTACATAGCTATTTCCTGAGTCTGTAAATAGCTGTCTTTCACACCTGATCTGCTTTCATGCAGACTTTCTGGTCTGATTTAGGTTATGTCCAGCTGGCTTATAGAGAGCCCAAAGGGTAGGCTATTCCCCTCAGTAAGTATTAGTATTATTTCCAAGCTGCTGCTTATGCACATCCTAAACAATTACCTCCAACCAATGCCTCGTTAGAATTCCCAAGCTGAAGTAATTATGGAAAAAGCTAGGCAATTTCACTCTCCCCAAATCTGCAAGTGTATGAGGCTTTTGCAGAAGCAAAGATATTTATCTCCTCCCTGTAGCCATGGTGAAGCAGTAATCTGTTTAATTGCAACAAGGAAGATTCAGATCAGACATTTAGAGGAACTTCACGGTGAAGATTCTGGAGCCCTGGAGCAGACTATGATAGTGACCCCTTGCCCTTCATAGACTGTCTTTAAAAACAGATCAGACATCTTCCAGGACCAGTGCAGGAAGAACTGATCCTGCCCTAGGGTAGAGGTTGGACTGCATGACCTCTCAAGGTCCCTTCCAGTAATGTTTTCTGTGATGGTCTGTACAAGTTAAAACCAAAAATAAAAATTGTACTGATTATGTAAAGCTACAGGGAATAAGGGACAAGGGGAAGGCACTGTGTTATTTTTCTTTCCAAAACAGCATTTTTAAAAACATCCATCAGTCATCATAGCTGCTTGCTGCTTCTTAACATAAAATCCCCATACACCAAATGTGTCTGCATATTTCCCTTTTGAAGGAAAAAATAATTGTAAACACAATTCTTTTGCCATTTTTTATTCTAAAATAAAGTATTATTGTGACTTTTTGGTGCTGATGATTTGTAACATCAAATCTGACGACACTGGATTTCAAGAGTTTTCTGCTACAAGTGTGTATCTCTCTCAGCTTCTGCATATTCATGTTTTTAGGTAGTATGTGCTAAAACATTTTCAGGTGAAATGTTTCCTGTTGAAAAAAATGAAGCCTTGTTAAAATGGAAAGGTATCCCTCAAACATCAAGTGAGGAATAAGAAATTATGAAAATATATCATTCTGACTTGATAGCATAATATTTCAGCTTCATTGCTGAATGGATTTTATTTTAGTATCAGCATTTATTAATGTATTTTATTTACTACTCAGATTTTCAAAATATTTTGAGAAAAGGATAGCATTTATATTCCATGGTGAATTCAAACTTTGTTCCCACTCACAGTTAAAAAAGTTCAACTGTTTGAATATCCAGTGGACTAGAAATGGCTTTTGTTAACTTGCTTTGAGTATAGCTGTGTTTTTTTCACCTTTTGATTGTCACACATCTGTTTAAGTGGCTGAAGATAGACAGAGGAAAAATACTGTGGGTTTAGTAATAAAAATTTCAGCCTTAGGAGCAGCTCAGGAATAGCTTTGTTAACTATTCTCCTCTGCAAATCTGGTTGTATAAGTAGAGCATGGATCCAAAAAACTTACTTCAGCTGAGTTCTCAGTGGTTTGAGAGCAGGTTTATGAAAATTAGTCCATTTTTCTTTTTTTTCCTTTTTTCAGAACTTTTCAGTGCAAAGAGGAAATATTTGCAAAAACATTGCATCCCAAAAATTGGCAATCACTGCTGAGGCACATACTAAAGCATTTGGTCTTGTTTCTTTTCATGGCTTTTTTCCACAGTTTAAATCTCAGATAAATATCAGATCCAAAAGAAATGTACTTTTAAAAATTTATTTTAGCCTGGATACTAATTAACCTATAGTTTATTTCATTTAGTCTCCTCCTTCTCTGAAGAATGGAGGGACTTACACACAGGAATTTTTTTTTTTTACATTCTTTTTGCTTTTTACAGTGAAATTGTAAGAACTAGTTTTAATTACTTAGGATATAATATAATCTGTTTTCTTTGTTTGTTTACAGACTTGGGGGATTTTTAATAACTTTATGGCAAAATAGATTTGTAAATTTCTATTTTGCTAAGGGTTATAGTGTACTTATCAAAACTGACACCTTATATTTCAGGAAAGTGTACTTTTTTAAAACACTGTTGTTCAGATTCATGGTGACTGCTATCTGTTTTCAGAGGTCCAAAACCTTGCTGAATAAAAATTATATTAACAGAGCATTTACAAAAACGATTGAAAATGCATGCATACTAAAAAACCAATGGAGCCATATGAAGCTTAAAAGTTGCCCAGATTAGGTTTTATAATGAAATTATAGCATTAAACAAGGTATAAAAGTAATCAACCTAATCAGATTCTCTTACAGAATTCTGAGATATCTGAGCTGGAAACTATTAACTATAACTGCATATTATGTATGCATAATATGAACATTTAAACAGATAAATCTTAAAAGTTAAACTAATTATCTGCATATTAGCATTTTAGCAGTGATACTTCCTGGCCGGCCTGTACAGCATTATTTCTACGCAGCAGTTTCCATTCTGAGTTTTCATAGAGCTAGCTAAGCCAGATGCACAAAAAGAGCATTTTCTCTTGACCGAAGTTTTCAAATACCGGACACAAATGCCTTAAAAGCCTCGCAGGTGCCCCTGTGCGCTCGCTGGCCCAGCCCCCGGCCTGCGAGCCCGGGTCTCCGTCAGAGCGCCGGCATTGCAGCCAGGCAGCAGTGCCAGCCTGCGGCGGCTTTGCGCTCCTTGGGCCGCTGGAGGAGCCGGCAGAGGGACCGTCCCTCTCTCCCTGCCTCCCTCCCTGCCTGTCTCGCTCCCTGCCTGTCTCGCTCCCTGCCTCGCTCGCCATGCCGGGCGGCAGCAGCCTTGGCTGCCCGGGCAGAGCCGCCGGGCTGCGCTGGGCTCTGTGTGCGCTGGCAGCGCTCGGCACCGCGCCCGTCTCTCACAGACACCGAGTCCTGCCCTTCAGCTGCTCTGGAACAAATCCTGGTCAGCCAGTGTTGGCCGTCTGGCATCTGCCCCTCTGCAGTCACAGCCCCGGTGCCTTTGCAGGCTCCTCTCTAAAAAGACAGGGGTTCTCCTTCCCCCTTAAACTCTTCTGGAAGGTTCAGGCTGCATGTACTCTTCTTGGACATTAAGTAATCCCAGTAGACACTGTTCCTTATCTCTTCAACTTTCTTTCATTTTTCTTCCTCTTCTTTTAGAAGCCGTATCAGCAGGCAGAGATCTCATCCAGACTAAGATGGCTCCTTCTCTCTGGAAATCCACTACCTTTCTTCCATTACTGTATTTTGCTCTCCAGACCTCCTACTGTTTCCTTACTTTCTTACCTTCTTATCTTGCCCTTTCCCTCATCTCGCATTATTTCCCATAGGTGTGTTTGACTTTCCTGGTGTTTTTCCTTTCCCAGCAGTGAATTTCTTCACAGTCCCCTCTTGTGTCTCTTGACAGTCCATCCAATGTTTCCCTCTACACTTCATGCCCTGAGCTGATTTGTCTTCTCCTTCCCCTCCCCTCTCCCATTCAATCCTTGTCTTCAAGGCAGTGCAACAGGAAGCAAAGAGAGTGACATTAGCAAGCACAGTTCTTACAAGTTTACTTTGCTCCCACAGTCAAATTAACAAGCTTTCCAGATATTCTGGAAAGGTGGTGAAATCATGCAGAATTCACAGGTGAAATCCTTACAGTAATTTATGGACTGTAGAGAATCACAAGCAAAAATCTGTTTTCACTGTGCAGAGTTTGCATATTACGCTTTTATTAGCAGTGCATTCAGTGCTGTGGTTTCCCAAAAACTCTGTGATACAGTCAGATATTGCCTCTGGCTTGGACTTGTTTAGTTTCCCCAAGTACCAAGCACATCATCTGTAACTGTCAACAGAGAATAGATTGTTTTTCAGTTTTTCTTTTGCTTCATCTTAATGCATTGCTTGTAGAGTCTGACTTGGAAATACTGAAATTTGGCTCTGGAAAAGTCTATGGAACTTATGCTGAAAAGCAAGCATTTGATTTGATCAGATGAAAATCATATCCTAATAGTAGTGTCAGCTCACTTGCACTTTTAATGTATATTAAGAGGTTCAAAATCCGGTTTTCATATTTAGCTATTTCTGTACCATTTCCGGTAACATTTTTTGGGGGTTATTTTCCTGTAACATTTGTGTTTCTATTTGCGTTCATTTTTCTCTCCTGTTTATACTTCAGTAGTATGAGTATCTAAAAATGCTTAGGGTTCTTTTTACTTGTGGTTTTGGCGTTTTCATTGTACTTTGATTCTGCTTCCTTAGAAATATCAGAACTTTGTACAAAATTGTAATCTCGATTTTTTTTTTTAATCACTGCTAAACATAAACAACACTGTCTGAATGTCCTTGGCATCACAGTGGTTTTTAGGTGTTTTTATCCTTTTACTCTCAACAACCTTTGGTACCTTCTGCTTTTACTGCTGCTGCTTCTTGCCTTCATCAGTGTAAAATGTAGTAGCTATAAAATAATTAACCATATTCATTCAAGCATTTTTGCTTAGCCAGTTATCATGTTCTTGCATTGAATTTTGTGTAATCACATGAGCCCTTGATTGCAAGCTGTGGCATACAAGTGCAATGTCATTGATCTTCACATACTACATATCCTCAAGCAACTAAAAACATTCTCTTCATTCTTAATTGTTTCTGAACTGTCTTTTTGGGAATATTTTGTTGAGATAACCAGTCTTTGCATAAGTGCCTCTCTATCCACATTGCCTGGCACAATGGAGCATGCAATATATATATATTTCTCTCTTAAAGCATATTTGCTTTTCCTCCTCTCAGTGTGACACAAACTGAAAGTCTAGTAGCCCTAACCCTCTCTCACACCTTCATGTAGACCCATGGAGGCAAGGCTGGTCAGAAGGCAGTTAAAACTCTTCCTCTCTATTCAAACAAGCTAAGTATGCCCCCTACCCAAAAACAACTTTTAGGGAAAAATATCAAGCTGACTTTTTTTTTTTTTTTTTTTTTTACCTCTCCGCTGAATACAT
This sequence comes from Regulus satrapa, assembly GCA_013396955.1. NCBI lineage: Eukaryota > Metazoa > Chordata > Aves > Passeriformes > Regulidae > Regulus > Regulus satrapa. The sequence continues at coordinate 283,032 of VWZN01010521.1, read as the reverse complement.
CAGTATGTAACTGTTTCATGCAACATGCAGTTTCTGAGAGGAACTTAGTGATGGTTGTGCTTGCTGACAGGACTTACCATCTTTCTTCTTAAGATAAATAATTTAATACATGTTTTAAATTTCTATCTTCAACTTGAAAGAATAGAGGTTATGTCTCACAGTTTTCTAAATCAGAACTGTAACTCAGCTTTACAATAGATGTCATAATACAACGTTATATTATTTAGTCTTATAAGACTTGTGCTAACATTGGAACACAGGCTTGCTGTTTCAAACTCATCCTGCTTAATTAAAAAACAGCCACATTAAAAATAATTCATTAATATATAATATTAGATAAAAATGTGATTTTTTTTTTAAGAGAACTGCAGTATGTCCCCTAATTGCTTTGACAGCAGTAGATGTCTCCATCTAATAGACATTTATCCATTTCTTCATTCCTGAGTGTTACTGTTTCTTCTCCTTAGAACTAGGCTATGTAATAAAAGCAGACCTAAGAAGCCATTAATTAGATAATAATATCAAAATCAGAATGCTGGAGACACATAGCACTATTATTACATCTTACATGTATGAAAAAGGAAGAATTGTTTTGATTTCTGTCAAGAAAGTCAGCATGTGATGTCTCTGGTTTCAGAAAGCATTTGGAACTAAGGATAGTACCACAAAATAAACAATTTTGTTTAAATGCCCTGCATTACAAAAAAATGTCCTGCATTGCCAATCCAGTCAGCTCTGCCTAGGCTTCTGAAAGTATCCATCGCACTTCTAGCTTTATGAAGGACTTCACAATACCATTTGTTCAATTATTGACATGTTAATATTCTTGTTCCATGCTAGTTTTCTTTGTCAAACAGAAGTGAGGGAGGCTAGAGTCAAGCCAGCTCACCCTCCTTTACACTCACTTCACAGGGAACCCGGTGCGGTGAGGGTGGAAGGACCTGCCTCCCTCCCTGCCTGTCTCGCTCCCTGTCATGCTACATTCCAACATATCTTCAAGCCCTTTTAAGAGATTTGGTCTTCCTTGGTGTCCCCATGAGACCACACTGGTCAGCTCTCTAGGAAGCCTACAAGGGACATGCAGTTTAAAGTCTCAACTTTAGAGTCCCCTCCCAAGAACAGAAACTCTCTTACTTCTGAAGCCTGCTTTAATTGGGTGTGACTTGAAGGAATAAGGTTGCTATTTTAAATTTACCACGGAACCTGAATCTAACAATTATTGCTTACTGTCTTGGTACTCCACTGCCCTAAAAGAAAAGAATATACACACATATAATTTTGTTTTCCTGTTACTGAATTTGCTTTTCAAATATAATGTAATTTAATAAGTCGATTTGTCCACTTTTTGTGACCCTATAAAAACAACTTTCAACATATCTTACCTTTAAAATAACAAAAAAAAAAAAACCAAAACAAAACAAAAAAAAAAAACAAAAAAAAAAAAAAAAACCCTTAAATAAAATCCCCACCCTACCACCAAATAAGAATTAAGGGGAAAAAAGCAACATTACAGCTTATTCTGTGAACAGAATATCTGGCCAAACACAGCAGCCTTATGTCCTTTTTTCACTAAAGGCCTGTACACTCAGCTCTGACAGTGTAAGCAGACCTTACAGCAAGGAACAATCTGTCACACAAAGTATATATACACCAACATTTCTTTTATTTGAAAGGGCATACTCTGGTATTTATATTGACAAGGCACACAGTTTATTTGTGCAGTAACAGATAAGCTAAAAAGGTGGGCGAGGTGACACACAGACAAGGCAGCAGCCCTAAGAGCCCTGAGGTTAGGGAAACTTCCTGCCAGTACAGCCTGGCAAATCCAGACTCCGTCCTCTGTGCATCCCACAGGGCTCAAGGGCAGTGAATTCCCATTACAAGGAAGTTGAAAAGTGAGGGATTAATATTGAGGTCTTGTAGATAACAGCCTAGCTACTGTATTTAGTCTCATCTTCATAAGAATGAGCCCCCCTTGAACGAGTACCCCTTCCCCGGGCAAGTACACTGGACTTGTTCTTCCTGCTCTTCAGAAGGCAGTGAGTTCATTAACCCTGCTCATTTGTGCAAGTTCATGTCAGAAATGAGAGTTGTGAGACACTTACTGGTTATGTTGCTCCTTATGAGAATATACATGGCAGGTGTTCGCTGCAGCAGTCAGCAGGGCTTGGAGGACTGCAGTACCATACAGCAGTGAGTGAGAGGTTTGAGAGTATTCTGGCAAAAAGTAAATCATCCCCAGCATGGTAAATTCATGTAGTGCTTCTTTTCCCACAAAGCACTACTCCTCCAAAACACCTGGCTCCAAATACCTGGAAGTCATTTTGGATTGGGCTGTGAAAGTGGCCAATCTTATGCAGCACAAGCACTGAACTCAAGCTTGTTTGTCTGGTTGTGCAATGAAGTGGAAAATGAGCATCAAAACCTTCTCCGTATGGAAGTGAATGAGCTATCATGGGAAAAGGTGTTGATTCATTCCTTTGAGCTCCCTTTCCAGCAGACACATTTCCTGCAGTGATTCTCACTTAGAGTGTGCCTGTTGTTTTGCAGATGAGTTATGGCTGTCAAGAAAGGCCTATTTAAGTGAATTGTTCACGTCTGGTGTGCTGAATGCCAGTTGACAAAAAAAGACCAAAAACTGTCCTTTTAACATTATGACAAAATAGACACACCAAATAAAAAGCCTCAAGAGCTGCAGTTATAACAGGATAAGGTGAAAAGAGAAATTGTCAATCACTTTCCAGCTGAGGAAATCTCTTCATTAAACCTGGACTAAAAAATTCATCCTGACTACGTTGCTAAGATAAAAGACCATTACCTGAATTATTTAACCAGCTGTGCAAACAGTATTATAAGACTTCCCTAGATGAAAACAGGGTAAAGACCCTTTCCCCATGGAAAAGCCATCAGATAAAGGAACAGGAAAAGCTTGAGTTATCTGACAGTTGGTTGGACAGGACTGAGAAATGCAGCCAGTACTAAATACTTTTAATGGCCTTCTAACTTACATGGTTTTGTGAGTTTGCATTTTCTGACCAAATTCCATTAAAAAACAAGTAGGCATATAAATTTCTGTCCAGAATTGGATTCTGGCTGTAGTTTGATTTAGGTCTTTCCTAGAATCACTCCTGGACCTATTTTCTGTAATTACTGTTTATCCACTTTTTTCTCAGAGCTAGGCACAATAGAAGGGAAAAGGAAAATAAAAAGGTACAGATGAAAGGAAAAAGGAGAGGAGAGGAAAGGAAAGGAAATAAAGCAGGAAAGAAAATAAAAAGGAATAAAACAAAAGGAATAAAGGAAAGTAATAAAGCAGGGAAAGAATAAATTTTTTTTCATATATTTAGAATTCTGTAAGATTGGAAAGAATATTGATTTTTTTTTCATAAAATCATACAATATTCTGAGTTGGAAGGGACTCACAAGGATCGTCAGTGTCCAGCTCCCAGCCCAGGCTCTGCACAGAACAGCCTCAAGAGTCACACCATGTGTCTGAGTGTGTTGCACAAACGGTTCTTTAATTCTGTCAGGCTTGGTGCTATGACCGCTTCCCTGGGGAGCCTATTCCAGTGTCTGACCATGGTCTAGATGAAGAACCTTTTCCAGTATAAACCATATCAAACATAAACCTCCCCTGACAGAGTTTCCTGCCATTCCCTTGGGCCTTGTCAGTGGTCACCACAGGGAAGAGATCAGTCCCCGACCCTGCAATTTCTTCCCTCATGAAGAAGTTGAGACCAAATGAGTGAGGTTTCCCCTCAGTCTCCTCTTCTCCAGGCTGAACAGCCCAAGTGACCTAAGCCCCTCCTCATACGGCTTCCCCTCCAGGCCCTCCTCCATCCTCATGGCGCTCCCTTGGATGCTCGGCTTTATTTCCTTCTTGTGTTCTGGCATCCAAAACTGGCCCCAGCCCTTGAGGTGAGGCCCTCTCAGTGCAAAGCAAAGCAGGACAGTCCCCTCCCTTGCCTGGCTGGCAATGATGCCTGATGCACCCCAGGAGATGGTTGGCCCTCCTGGCTGAATTTTTTCTCATGCTTAACAATATTCCAGGTAAGAAAAAAAGAAAAATGCTAACACTTCTTAGACAATAAATAGATTTTTTAAAATCCACTTGCCATAATTTACAAGCTACTAATACATACCAAATTGTCATTTGCTTTCTTTCTGTTAAGCAAGACAAAATATTAGGAAGACATACTGCCATATTCTTTATTTTCTGGAGTTTTTTAAAAAAGAAAATTGTTATATCCCCAAAGGAATAGTTTTAGTATTTCGGGTTTCACAATATAATTGTACATTGAATTCACAAACAAGATGCTAAACCTTTTGAGATACAAATGTACTGTGTGGAAATAAAGAAATATGTGCCAGTTATAAATGAGTAGTTATGGATCCACTGAAGTGTCTATTTCAATCAGACTAAATAAGAAATGGAAAAAAAAAAAAAAAAGGAGAAATCATTTCTGTCCATGCATCTTTAGATTATTTTCACCTTTTTCATTCTTAGCAGGCTCATTTGGTCTCTCCTTAGACATATAAAATCAAAAATGCATATCAAAATGAGGAAAGCAATGTAGAAATTGAGTTAAAAGGGAAAAAAAACCAACAATATTTATCACATTCAAGTTGAAAGGTGTTTTTTTTTCCTTTACCGCTACATTTCACATCATGGTTAAAGGTGGCCAGAACAAGATTCCAGTAATTTGCCATGCCCATTTTAAACCAGTGGGGGACAGGAGAGCTCCCTACAGGTGATGGTATACAAACTGTGAGCTTCCTTCCTTTTCATCAGCAAGATAACCATTTTGATACTGGTTGAGCATGCAGTGAAAGTGGCTTCTCTTTACCATCATTTTCCAACTTTCAATTCGCTTTCATTTGGGAGGGAGTAAACTTGCAGTGTGCTACGAGGCTGAATACAAGAGAAAGAATGTATTTGGAAACCAAAATTCTGTCATGTTAAAGGCAACAGTTTTCTATGTAAATGTAGCTTAAATGGCCTCGACAAGCCAAGGGAGACATTTCATTGCCAGGTTAGGACAGATTTTTCAGCATGTTGTCAACATGGTATACACCTAAAACAACAACACATTGCACTCCTGAATGTCAGCCTTGAACCTTCTGTTCTCACCTGCCAAGAAGCAGTACTCTGATATAAAAGGCTTCCCACTAATACTTTGAAACAAGTAGGGTAATGTTCCATAAAATTTTTAGCCACTCTTGGCAGTCTTGAGATGCATACAGGAAATACCTGATCTGAGTTGAATGAAAGTGTAACAGTACTTTTCTTTTCTACTGTCAAAATTATACATGTCTACATTATGCAATGCATTCATGCTTCATTTCTTGGTTACAGTATCCCAACTAATAGTATAATCTGTAACCAGTCTTAAATACTTAATATGCATTTGGACTGTGTGTCTTGTTATCTGAAATGTGCTGGAACTGGTGTGCCTTGCTTTTCAACCTGACATGTTTACAACAGCAAAAAAAAAGAAAAAAAATATCACTGAATTTATTTTGTTGAGGGATTTTGCTGCAGAGGTCTGGGGGAAAACAGTATCAGTCATAACTTAGCAACTGGCTTTAGGTGCAGCCTTTATTATACATTTTATTTCTACAGCTCCCTATTCTACATTGAAATAACTTCTGATATAAAACATTAATAATGCTCTGCAAGTTGGGGTTGAGCTAAATGTGCTACAGACTAAGATAAAATACACTTGAGAGACAAGTCAAAAATAAAGAAAGTAGGACATTTCCATCTGTGGCAAGGCGAACCAGGAAGTTATTACTGCAAAGTGAAGTGTCCTACATAGCCCAGAACAGAAAATGGTCTGGGAAGGCATGTAATTAAAACTGAAGGAGATGAGCAACGGAAGAGAGACTTCCAGCAGGTGAAGAGCAAAAGGTCGAGAATCTGGGAAGTTGATAATCATTATCTCTGAGAAATTCTCACTGCAGAAGTGGAAAACTCCCTGGCAGTGGCAGGGAAGAAGAAAAAGGATTTGATCTAAGGGGAACGAGCTAGCAGTGGTGGCACATGCTCCCACTACTGCCTTCATAGTTATTGACCAAATATGAAGATTGTTGCATTAATGCCAACAGAAATGAGCTGAGCAGATTAATGCACACTAGGTCACGTCCAGGGAGCAAGTTTCTGGTTTAGAGTCTTGAAAAGTTTATGTGAGACTCTCTCTTGAGGAATTGAAGAGGTTGGTGGAAGGGCTTTGCTGTGGAGCCTGGCGAAGGAGAAAGATCAGAGGGTTCCATGGTAACACGTGTGCCTGAGCTTGTGTTTGGATGAAAAGATCAAAGAGGCTGTGAAATGCCAAATATAGGCGCTCGCCCTCTAGACTTCAGATCTCGTTCCTTCTAGGGCAATTTCAATATTAGAACACTAGGCAGATAAAAAGAAATCTCTCAGTCTAAAACTGACAATCTTGGATGAGTAAATTCACCTTGGCAGCAGAATGCAAGGATATTTGAATGTAATAAGAAAAATGGCTGCAGAATGCCCAAAGGTATGAGTGATGTTGCTGCGCTGTGCATTGATAAGGCTTTGATTGTGGGCAAGAAGATAGCAAGTATAAAGTAAGTTTAGTTCGATGTACAGTGAACAAAATGAAGGACACACAAAGCAATCAGTCATAAAATGGAATAGGTAGTGAATTGTAGAAAGGCCTATTTCCCCTTTTTCCTTTTGTTCCTGGCTATAAAAGTGTGAGAAATCCTATTCTTACCTTTAACATCTCAGTCACATTTTCTTCTTGCACTAGGATGCCTGAACTAAGCAATCATGGCTTTTAAGATTCTTTCAGCTTTAAAGTCATGTTTTTAAGAACATGAATGTGTAGCATGATTTCTTGCTGGTCTTTGAACTCTCCCCCACTGTAATAATATTAACTGCTTATCTCGGGCTCATGATGTGCCTTCCCATATTTGGGAAGAACGAGACCAGTTCAAGAACTATAGGCACAGTCAAAAAATAATAATGTGGAAGCAAGAATGCATAAAAGAAGGATAGCACAGTTCAGTGCTGTGTACTGCACTAAAGCCACACACTGCGCTGAATACTAGTGGTGTGTAGCATTTTCCAGCTCAGGTGGTATACTGAGAAATATGGTAATTAGTTTCTCACAGATTCTGTGATTAAAAAAGTAAAGAGTTCTTACAGGGAAATCTTACCTTCTGTGACTTCAGTAAGCATTGTTAGAAATAAAGACTAGTATTTGACTACTGCAATCAAAGGATGGAAGTAATTCCTAACAAAGTAATTTGGTACCATTTTCAAACATAAAGCAGAAAATAGAGAAGGACATTAATTGGACAATATATGCTCCCCAGGGAGTTGGAGAGGGAAGTTGTGCATGAAAATAAAATAAGTTCTTGGAACTGAGGCATGAGACTGAAGGTCATGAATAGGCTAGCAGTCACATTCATGCACAAGCAACTTCGGTGTGTTTGTTTTGGTCTCCTGCATAAATGGAATATCTCAGCTTGCCAAGTCCAGTATGTGAAAAAGAACCACAATTAGGGACAGAAACACACTGGAAGAAACCCCATTATCTTGAAATGTACTTAACTTTAAAAAATAAGTTTCCTCACTTGACTTCCCTGGCTTGCAGTATGGTTTTTGATTTTTAAACATTCTTTTCTCTTGCCTGTTGCTAAGTGAAAGTCTTACATAAACAAAGGAAATCAACTGTGCTAAAAGGATGGAAATGACTGTATGCAAAAAGCTGTCAAATCTACAGAGTAAGCAAACTGGAAGAAAACATTTCTTAACTTAATCCTTTCAGTTACAGCAATGCTGTGCAGTACTCGTGCTGTTCAGAGACAGTATTGTGGGTTACAGCTGTTAGGATTAATTCTCTCATTTCAAAAAAAAGAGTTTCTGTAGCCTCAGTGATATGCTTGGGGCTTTTGGGGGCTTCTTTTGGTTTTGCTTTTCTTTTCCAGTAGGAGCAATTTTGATGATAAATGATGATAAATATCTGCATTAAATGTCTAGCACACTGTAAGGACCTGCAGGGTCATGTTCTAGTTACTTTAGGAGACTAAGGCGTTGTTCAGCTTCCCACTGCATGGTCACAGGAGAGGGATGGAAAACTCCTGAGGGCAAACATATGTCATATATGTCATAGGTCAGATGTGGGCATGAAATCATCCTTGGGATGCTTTTTTCTCTCAGTTGCAGCTACAGGCTGCAACTTCAAAACAAGGAGCTTTATCTGAACACCAAATCAAGACTGTAGTACTGGAAGGGCTAATCTTAAAGACAAGCTTTATGACTAGAAGCTCACACAATGCTTTACCTCTTTCTGTATTGTGACCAAAATGCATGTTTGGATGTAAGTATGGTCTCTGGTCATGTACCAAGATCTGCTTCAGTTACAGAAATTCTATCTACCTGCTCATAGTAAATGGATATATATCTCTTGGTTTAAATAAATGTCATTAGACACAGAAAAAAAATCTCATGGTTTGTGTCACAATTCTCAAACTATGATCTGCAGGCAGTTAACAAGTTAGAGATGCTAACTGTTCCGGTTTCCAGCTACAAGCAGCTTAAGTAGATAAAATATTACCCCAGATTCTGCTCATAATAGTACAAGGGACACTAAGCACTCAGGAGTACAGTTGTTCTGCATACTCATTGAATAGGAAAGGCCCAAGAGACACTCTTAATTAAGATACCCTTTTTTCAAAAATTGTAAGGATTCCTACAGTAGCAGCAAACTCTAGTCCAGTAAGAGGGAGTGAGTACAGAATGCTATAGAATTTAGCACCAGTAAATACTCTTCCTTTGAAATGGCAAAGTAGATGTGCAGCAGGATCTGGTCACACTTCAAAGAATAATATGCAGAGCTGAAGATCCATCTGTTTGCTCTTGCTATCACCATTGAGGCTGCTGTATGTTAAGCAGTCTTTTGAGTACTTCAAAGCATGTTTGAAGTCTTTGCTATGCCTCTCCTGTGCACACAAAAAAAAAGAAAAAGTGCCTTAACAATATGAGTAGCTGGTGATTTTGTTCATTTTAGTTGTAAGTGAAAACAATTTGTTCCTGCTATATATCATTTATGGACTTTTTTTCTTTCCCCCTAGCTACGATAGTGAGGGCCGTCTAACAAATGTTACATTCCCAACTGGAGTCGTCACTAACCTTCATGGGGAAATGGAAAGGGCCATTACAGTGGACATTGAGTCATCCAGCAGAGAGGAAGATGTCAGCATCACTTCCAACTTATCATCAATCGATTCTTTCTATACCATGGTTCAAGGTACTGTAAACAAAATATTTCTCAGCAGATACCGGCCTGAAAATTGTTTTCTTGTGGTACAAGCAGCTCCAAATAGGAGTGAAACTTTAGGGACATAGTGTCTGGAGGAAGGAGTGATACATACACAATTTTACACCTATACAGAAACAACTGTATAGTTGTTGGAAAAGCAGTAATTGCAACAAAAGTAGCATTAAGTAGGTTTTCTAACCAAATAGCATTTGTAAGCAGCTATGGGAAGCAGAATACTTACTCAGAATTAAAAGGAATCTTGGAAAGAAGAGATGGATTGAAAGGAAAATAGGTACAGAAATATATGAAAGGATATTTTAGCTTAAAAATACCATGTAATATCCCAGCAACTGCATCCTTGCAAAAGTAAGTAGTCATAATATGCTTAGGATTAGGCCAAAAATGCCTAATGAAACAGCAGAGAATGTGTTCTGTTCCAGTCCAAAGAATATGCTATGAGGGTGAGACTTTCTTAGGTGCTTAGGTGATTTTGATGATAGATCCTAAAGGTATTTTTGCTTTTCTGGGATATGCTTATTCTTAACAATCTCACCCTGGTTCTTTATTACCATTGGATCAGTTATATGAAGTCAAGATGCACATATTGCATAAAGTGTCCAGTACAGAGGCAGAGTCTTAACACATGTAGGTAACCTATAATTCTGTTTTTGGCCTTTACAGATCAGTTAAGAAACAGCTACCAGATTGGTTATGATGGCTCACTGAGAATCCTGTACGCCAGCGGCCTGGACTCACACTACCAGACAGAACCACATGTCTTGGCTGGCACTGCCAACCCAACCATGGCAAAGAGAAACATGACCCTTCCAGGAGAGAACGGGCAGAACCTGGTGGAGTGGAGATTCCGGAAAGAGCAAGCCCAAGGAAAAGTCAATGTATTTGGCCGAAAGCTTAGGGTAAGCACACAAGTGTGAGTGGTATTTACTGCATTCTCATTAAGGAATGGGGAAATGTAAATACATTCCTGTAGGTATTGCCATCCAGCAACCACAGAATATTTACTGTAGACAAGCTGACTGTAGATCTGGAAGTACTTGTTTTTATTACTTCATTTATTGGCTGTTTTATTTATTAATTGTTCTTTTCTGTGTGTCGTGGTTTAACCCCAGGCAGCAGCCAAGCCCCACACAGCTGCTCACTCACTCCCCCACCAGCAGGATCAGGGAGAAATGGAACGGTAAAACCCAGAGAACTTGTGGCAGTTTAACAGGGAAAGCAAAAGCCACACACACAAACAAAGCAAAGCAGGGCATGAATTCACAGCTTCCCATGGGCAGGCAGGTGCTCAGCCGTCCCCAGGAGAGCAGGGCTCCATCACACCTAACAGTGACTTGGGAGGACAAATGCCATCACTGCAAATGTCCCCTGTTTATCTACTGAGCACGATGTCATATGGTCTGGACTGTCCCTTAGGTCAGCTGGGGTCACCTGTCCTGGCTGTGTCTCCTCCCAGTCTCCCCTACACCCCCAGTCTCCTCTCCAGTGTGGCAGTACAAAAAGCAGAAAAGGCCTTGGCTCTGTGGAATAAGAATCTGCCCAGCAATAATAAAAACATCTCTATGTTACCAACACTGTGTTTAGCATAAATCCAAAACATAGCCCTGTACTAGCCTCTGTGAAAAAATACCCCAGCTAAAATCAGCACTCTGTGGAATTTAAACTGTTTGGTTTAGCTTGGAATGGCTAAGGAAGAATAACTTTCTGCTTTCCTTCACTGTTTTTCTTTCTGGTACTGAATTCGTATAACTGATTCAGAATCCTGTTTTAAATTATTGCACCATAAGTTAGCACAATCCCTGGATTTAATTTTTCTTTTTTTATTTCAAATGAAAATTGTACTAAGACTCATGGTAGAAAAGGTTTAACTGTGTGCCCATGAGTATGGCATATTCCTCTAACATATGTCTTTACCATTTTGTTGGCATTTCTTCTTCCTATATAGTGAGTGAAATACAAGTAGGAAGCAAACTATGATTTATGACAGCCATTTGGTAAAGACAACACAGATTAAGCATTTAAAATTGTATTGCCAGGAGACCATTTCAAGACTACATCAAAGGTCTGACTTACTATTAGAATTGAACTCAGTTCTTTAAAATAAGGTCTAGGCAGTGTATCAAATGAAGGTAAGTAGTTTTCAGACCACTTGACTTCTTGCCATTTAAAATCTTAAAATATTTTGTATCATATCTTCCATCAGCACAAGAAAGGAGGGGATGCTGCTATGCAGGTTATATTCCTCTCTACCATTTCTCTACAAGAGGAATGCTTTTTTTTTCAAGAAGGAAGAAAAATTATGCACAGTAGCAGCTCCTTGAGAACAATATATTAGTAACTACCTATGGCAGCTATCTTATATTGATAAGGAGAGGAACAGGAAGCCATAATTCTGAAGCTCATCCCTGTGGTTCTGATTCATAGGCATACCATTATATACCACAGTGGTATTACACACCTGCCAAGTCATTTGTGAAAGAAGCCCAAGAGAGGTTTGGCAGTGAAACAAACCACCATGAGTGCAGTTCTCAGAAGTGACGCTAAGTTTTGGCATTCAAGTGCAGAGGAGTTAAAAGTCAAAAGTTAAGAAGAGGAGGTGAAGTTGTCATAGGCAACCTTTACTTAGAAGAATTAACAAAAAAAAAAAGGAAATATTTAACAAGATGGATGAGAGGAAAAATTAGACATTACAGATTAGGATGAAATAATACTAATTAAAAGTATACATAGAAATGGGAGAATTAGCGCAAGTGGAGAAAGAGCTAATAAGATACAAATGCCTCAAAAAAAGGAAATAAGCTTGTCAGCAATGAGAATGAAAAAAAAATTGAAAGTTTTGTGAAATTGATTTACATTGAGAGACATTACCAAAATGTCAGTCGGGGGTGGATGGGGGGATGTAGGAAAGCAGAAAAAGAAAACAAGAGAAAGATGAACAGGAATAATTTATGGAGCTCATCATTTCCATGACAGATATGTCATCAACGTTTTTCTGCAAAGACAAATGGAGACAAAAAATAGTGACAAAATGTATTGCCAGTAAAGGTACTCATTTTTGTGCCACTCACTGTGTTATATACATGCAGTATCTACTGTTAAAAAGTACGCTGTCATGTACCCTCTTGGTTTTCTCTTATATTAGTTCTACCCGGTACTAGTAATCTTTCTAAAGAAATTAATTTGGAATTACGTTGCCCTTCCTTAACTCAGCAGTCTTCAGTCAGTGTTGCTTTTGTTCTGACTTGGTTTGTAATTGTTCCATCAGCTGTTCTTTTCTGGAGCAGTATGTTTGGTCTAAAAGCTGATCATAGGCAAAGGTCCTGCCAGTCTTCGGCATGAGAGAGCCTTTTAAGGGCCTTTGTACTGAGGGTCTCACAAAGGTCTTGGATAAAGGAGCTGGTATGAACTCTTTCTCAAGGGATGCAGCCAGAGTAGACAGGTAACACAGACAAGGGAGCTCACAAGAGGAGTCTCCTCTTGAGACCTGACATACTCCAAGCTATGCAGAAGTCCCCAATTTTCACATTTCCTCTTGAATCCCTCTATAAGACACAGCAACATATTCCTACTCCTAACAGAGGGATCACAGACAGATTTCATATTTCTCACTGGAAAGAAAAACAGGAATTAAAGTAGAGGAGGCTAGATGGAGACATAAATTACTGAAATGTATCAGGGCAGTACGTAAGGACTGCCAGAAACCTCAGTTTTGTGTCATGAAGTGTTTCTTCACTAGAAATTTCCTCGAGTACAGTTTTTATCATAATGAAATCCAGAGCTTTGAAATGTATCTGGAGTGTGGTTATCTTGGACACAATAAAAGCATTCAGCTTTTCATCTAAAAGGGTTTTGCTAGCAGAGATGTTATTAAGAAGCACTTCAGAGGAAGGCACTGCTTTAGCTGTGTTATTCCAGCCCTACACTGCCCAGTGAAACAAGCTATAACACCAAAACTCATTGTTACTCTAATTGCCATCTCTATTGTGAGATTAAGCAAGCACAGCCAAAATTTCACCAAAAGCTCACGTGCCTGAATGGAAGTGCTCTGTCAGCAAAGTCTGAAAGCATGAAACTGGCTGGAACAAGAGATAATTCCTTTCCTTCCCCTCATATCCTGCCCTTACACAGACCAGACAGATGGGAAGTGAGAAGGCAAGGGATGTTATCATCCCAATTAGCAGCTAGAGCAGAGGGACAGAGGATTAAGTACTTTGTTGCAATTTATAGAGGAAGGATGTGCTTAGCCAAGAAATTAACCACAATTGCTTGGACATCTGCCTTAACCATAAAACCACCCTTCTTTCTTTGCCAGCTCAGAAACCAGAAGTGTCCTTTTTTACTTGAGTGTCTAACCCAGAGAGGTGGATAAGAAAATTCATAAAGATCACAATTAAATTTAAAATAAGGAAGGGGAGGTAGAGAGAAAGAGAAAGAACAAAATGAGAGAAGCAAAACAGGCAGGGACATGCAAACATGAGTGCAGGCATATGTGGGAGACACTGGGGGAAAAAAATCCCGAGATAAGGAAAATTTTAAAATTAATTGAGGTAAATGAACTAATAATAGATGTTGGAAAATTTAAAGAAAAACTCCCTGAAAAAAGTTCTTTAAAATTGCAAAGAAGGCATTCAATGGGAGTAATTCACAGTTAAGTTTAACCTAGTTCTGGAATTGGTGTTGTAGCATTAATTTTTCAGATTATATTTAAATAACTTTTGATGGTTCATTAAATAGGTAAAACAGCTATTCTGCATCTGCTAGACTTTGCATTCTTTACTTAGGAGATTTACATGAAAGTGTGAGTTTTTTTTTCTAAATTCATAGTGCATATCCTTTTCATGCCAGTGATTTCATACCAACAAAGAGAAAGGTATTGTACATAAATAAAGAGACAGACTGAGCAAAACAGAGCATTTGGAGGAACTTTTCTCCTATTTGCCTATGTCCTATCATCAGCACTTTAATCCTTTTTATACCAATAATAAAGGATCTAATTTATATTGATCTTTTAGAAGCTTATCAGCCTCAGAGTATAAGTACCAATATCCATGACATATGGAGCTTTGAACATTCAGCCTGAAAAAATACAAAAATCTTCCAGTAATTTCTTTAGTGTATCCCTATCTATTCTCTTGTTCTTTTCTGAATGTATGAGGAACTTGAAAAGAAATTTTTTAAAACTTCTTAATACACATAGCTCTCTGTCCATTTCTACCCTACTTCCCACATGTTCGCAAAATATAGTGTTGAAAAAAAAAATCTCAGTTATCAGTTTTTCTGCCCACCTGGAACACCTTTAAAAAGACACAGCAGATACAGAAATGGTTTACAGATGAACAAAGAAATCCTTGAGGCCTGTTGGAGAACACTAAAGCGCAATTCAGTGCTGAGGGGAATAGAGAAGTGCAAAGATACTGATATAGGAAAAGAAAACCAGACATTTTCCTTTTATAAATTCAAAAATGAAATCTAATTCAATGAAACGGAAAGTTGGCATATTTTGAACACTAAAGGGAGGTGGGGGTGGATTTCAGTGTAAAAGTATTACATAGAAATCCCTATCCATCACTGTATTTTATATATATCAATAACAAGGTTTTCAACATAAACATATCTGTGCTAAGGCTTTATTTTCAAATCAAAATACTTTAAACTGTTTTTCAGTGGTTCCACTCATTTTATGGCCTTAAGTAGCCAGTTAACTAGGAGAAAAATATAATTCTCTACTAAGGATTTCAGCCTTATAAATACATTGCAGCAATGGGTGGTATACTGAGTTAAATTACAGAAGGTGAATGCCTATGTTCTAAAAACTGTTTAACCTTAATTTGAAGATCTAACATGCTTTTGAAGATCTTAATCTTGTATTTACTGTTTTGAAAAATACTTGCTGTGAAGGACTGGGATTCAATTCATTCTTAGAGGAATTGCTGTGAATTGGTAAAGCAGTTGCTGGGAACATGTTTTGACAATAATTTGCTGGATATACTTCAGACTGCCAACAAAAGTAGTAGTTTGTTCACTGAAATGACCCCGTTTATTACAGAAGTCTTCAGTACACAGCTTTCAGTATTTTCTTAAGAGTTGACTAAGCATCAAGAAAGAATTCTGAGCCCTCACTTCATATAATCAGATCTTCTAAGATAGATACTAATACAGTGCCTTACAATGATATCAAGAAGTTGCTAAAATACTTTACACATACAGCAAATCAATCACTGTAAATGGTATTTAAAGAATAGCTAGCTTTGTGGAAATAACAGGTGGCTGGGGTTTGAACAGCATGATTTATTGTGTCATTTTGTTTGCCTTAAAAAGGTTAATGGCAGAAACCTCCTCTCGGTTGACTTTGATCGAACCACAAAGACAGAGAAGATCTACGATGACCACCGTAAATTCCTGCTGAGGATTGCCTACGACACGTCAGGGCACCCCACCCTGTGGCTCCCGAGCAGCAAGCTGATGGCTGTCAATGTTACCTATTCATCCACAGGTCAAATAGGCAGCATACAGCGAGGCACAACTAGTGAAAAAATAGAGTATGATGGACAGGGAAGGATAGTGTCTAGAGTGTTTGCTGATGGGAAAACCTGGAGTTACACATATTTGGAAAAGGTAAAGAACACTCAGGTTTTTAAAAATGCTTGGAATGTGCTGAAATTCTGCAGCACCTCACTGCTGCATACAAAGCAAAAAAATAGGTAGTAGAAGCACATTGCAGTTATTTTAAGTATCAACATGTGATTCCAAGGGGAATGTTTAATTCCACCGATATGTAATCATGCTGTAGCTAATTGCTAGGAATTTATGTGTTTTTAAATTATTTAGGCCACTGACTAACAAGAAGCATATGCATTTATCTTTTATCTTAACACTTAAAATAAGGTACAGGAACTATCTGTAATTCAGTTCAGCTGAAAATAATTTGTTTGCAAATGCTCCACCATTGTGGACTTTTTTCACTACCAAGAAAAGCTTTTTTCTCAATAGTTACAGCTGTTAATTTGTACTTGCTATATGTTGTAGCATCCAAATAAGGGATAGGCAAAAGATTAGGAATTTATATATATGTAACAATTGCTGAATGATAGCTCCCTTTCTAGAAATATCTGTGAAAATCACCCTTGTGAGATCTCATGTCTCCTATGCAGAAAGAGAATCCATTTCTTTTAGGAGTCTAAATATATTTCTGTTAAAGATATTGCTCAGCAAACACTGTTTACTAGTTACCACAGACATAATTTAATCAAGACCTATGATACATAATAGCCACGCATTAGGAAAATGTCAGAATAATTCAAGTAGCTTCTTTTGATATGAATAATCAAACAGTTGTTTTGCCTATGTCTCAAAAGCTTTCAGAACAAGAACACAGTATTCAGAGATCTCAGGCTATTCAAATTCTTCAAAATCATCTCTAATTGTAGGGAAGAAATTGTATCTCCCATATGTTGTTCTCCTCGTGAGTTAATGGCTCTAAGACAGTTTTACTTCTTCTCGTATTAAACATGACTTATCTGAATCCATTGACAATCTGCTGTTTAGCAGTGAATGCTTGATAAAAGAGCGATACAGTCATAACAAGTAGCAAATTATGAATGTGGAACTACTAATTACAGAACCCCTTACAATTAAGCATACAAGTAAATTAGGCAGGGAGATGTTAACAACATGTAAGGTCAATGATAATTGAGAGAGGAGATAATTTTCTCAAGTGGGAATGTCACATTTTTTGTGAAGAAATAGTATCAGTATATGGCGGGAGGGGAGATACTGCACCATTTGTCACATGATAAAAATCTGTTCTTAATTTTCAGTCAATGGTTCTTCTGCTCCATAGCCAACGGCAGTATATCTTCGAATATGATTTGTTGGATCAGCTTTCTGCTGTCACCATGCCCAGTGTTGCTCGTCACACCATGCAGACTATCCGCTCCATCGGCTATTACCGGAATATATACAACCCCCCGGAAAGCAATGCTTCTGTTATAATGGACTACAATGAAGAAGGGCAGCTCCTTCAAACTGCTTTCCTGGGGACAAGCCGAAGAGTATTATTCAAATACAGACGGCAGACCAAGCTCTCAGAAATTTTATATGATAGTACAAGAGTTAGTTTTACTTATGATGAGACAGCAGGAGTCCTGAAAACAGTAAACCTCCAAAGCGATGGTTTTATCTGCACCATTAGATACAGACAAATTGGCCCGTTGATTGACAGACAGATTTTCCGCTTTAGTGAAGACGGAATGGTAAATGCCAGATTTGACTACAGCTATGACAATAGCTTCAGAGTGACTAGCATGCAAGGTGTCATCAATGAAACCCCTTTGCCTATTGATCTCTATCAGTTTGACGATATCTCTGGCAAAGTTGAACAGTTTGGAAAATTTGGAGTTATATATTACGATATTAACCAGATCATTTCAACAGCTGTAATGACGTACACAAAACACTTTGATGCACACGGGCGCATCAAGGAAATTCAGTATGAAATATTTCGGTCATTAATGTATTGGATTACAATTCAGTATGATAACATGGGACGAGTAACCAAAAGAGAAATTAAGATTGGGCCATTTGCCAACACCACAAAATATGCTTACGAATATGATGTAGATGGTCAGCTCCAGACAGTTTATCTGAATGAAAAAATAATGTGGCGATACAACTATGACCTGAATGGCAACCTGCACCTGCTGAATCCCAGCAGCAGCGCCCGTTTGACACCTCTTCGGTACGACCTGCGAGACAGAATAACTCGACTAGGAGATGTACAGTACAGGTTAGATGAAGACGGATTTCTGCGTCAGAGGGGTACCGAAATCTTTGAATACAGCTCAAAGGGCCTTCTTACTCGAGTCTATAGCAAAGGCAGTGGGTGGACAGTGATTTACCGTTATGATGGACTTGGACGACGAGTTTCCAGTAAAACTAGCCTTGGGCAGCATCTCCAGTTCTTCTACGCAGACCTTACTTACCCAACCAGAATAACTCATGTCTATAACCACTCAAGTTCTGAAATCACATCTCTGTACTATGATCTGCAAGGACATCTTTTTGCTATGGAAATTAGCAGTGGAGATGAGTTTTACATTGCATCAGACAATACAGGGACACCACTGGCTGTTTTCAGTAGCAATGGTCTCATGCTTAAACAAATTCAATACACTGCCTATGGAGAGATCTATTTTGACTCTAACCTTGACTTCCAGCTGGTAATTGGATTCCACGGAGGCTTATATGACCCACTGACCAAACTAGTACACTTTGGAGAAAGAGATTATGACATACTGGCAGGCCGGTGGACCACACCTGATATTGAAATCTGGAAGAGAATTGGGAAGGATCCAGCTCCTTTTAATTTGTACATGTTTAGAAATAACAACCCAGCCAGTAAAATACACGATGTGAAGGATTATATCACAGGTAAGAGAAGGTTACTTGATTGCAGCTTGGGGATGCTGGATCTCCAGGCATCCAATTTAGAGGGAGTTAGACTGTAGGTAGCAAAGGCAGGAAGGGTCCTTCTGTGATCAGTTTTAACACAACAGCATCACAGAAAATATTCCCTGGAAGTTGATTGATATTTTCCAGTGTAGACTTTTGTAAGGCTGCTAAGGTAAATTGTTCAATAAGCTTCAGGGCTAGCACAAAGTAATGAGACCCAGACAGGTGCAGGGAAGGAGGAGTAGTATAGTATAGAAAAAGGAGTGAACTTCTCTTTTGGCAAAAAATGGTGCTAACCTGCTAACTTTCCTATCTCAATTCTTAGAGAACCTATATGCTTTTTGTTGTTCTAGAGTTAGTAATGTGTAGTGTTTTCCATTATTCTACATATTAAAAATCTGACTGCATGACACCAGAATTTTTGGAAAAATGTATGGCTCCGATACATTTGAGTTTTTGCATTTGAATTAGATGTAAATAATCCAAAATACACAGACGTTGCCAGTTTACAGGAAGGGCTCAGCCCCACTTACTTAGGAGCTGTGAGACTACCACTTAGAAGAGCATCCTGGGAATCAAGTGGGGTTTGCATTCATTTAACAAACAGCTGCTATTAAGTGGGCTGCTAACAGGCTGCCTGGGAGTAAGAATAAAAACAGACCGCTGAATCTGTCCTCTTTTAGCAGCATGTGCTGTAGGGCATGCAGTTGAAATCAGATTCTTTGTGGCATTGAAAACCATGCACTTAGTTTAGAAATTGCCCTCAAAATACAGTTTTGGATCTTTTCTTAACATCTTTGATGTCTGAAATGCACAGGCACACACTGCTTATGTAAGGTTATTATTACAGTTGGTAATTTGGCTGATGGGCAGTTTTAGATACAGTGCCTCATGAGGCATATAATTTATTTGAAAATGTTAAAAATTATTTTAAGATAACTTTAAAAATTATTTTAATTTTTGGAAAAATCTGCTTCCTTATTCCACATATTGTGAGCTTTCTTAAATAGAAATTATTAGACTTGGTAAGGAGTATTCTGCTAATCTCTAAGCTTACTATTCCACTATGTGGAAGATAGTGTAAAAAAACAGAAACAAGGCAGAGCAGTCCTTTTTGCCAAACAATTGTTAACTGATTGTTGGCACCCCTAATTTATTTTTTAAATGTATCATAAATAATGTTACCTAATGATAATTTGGTATCCTGTCTGCTTACTGATGGATTTCATTAGATTTTCATTTCAACGATCTGACATCATCTTGAAGAGGAGCAGATTTCTCTTGAATCAACAAAAAATATCTGCCAAACCATTTAAAAGGTAATTGGCCATAGAGGTGCTATTTCAGGAATAGTTTGAAGTCACTACAGTAACACACACCAAAAGGACAGGATGTGCTCTGCAGTACTTTTTTTTTTTTTTTTGGCTTTGCTTTAAGGTATTGATGATCGAGGTGTGACATAAAGCATATTTAGCATGATCATGAAATTCCAGTTACTTTAGGCTGTATGACAAGGAAATCTCCCCTTAATTGCACTGCCACAATTGTTCTGGAAGTCACCAAGGCCATCAGACTTGCTGAACCCTGCAATACCTTTTAACTGAGCCTAGTGCCACTCTATGTTCTATAGAACATATATCTTCTTTTAAGTTTAGAACTATAAGTTTCTTGTATAGGTTTGCTGTTGCCATACAAAAGGATATCAACTATGCCAAAAGCTATTATATGTAGAAATGGTACAGTTGCAAAATATGGAACAATTCTAATATTTTTCTCTCATTCTTCTTACAATTATTTCCTTTCAGATGTTAACAGCTGGCTGGTGACATTCGGCTTCCATCTGCACAATGCCATCCCTGGCTTCCCTGTTCCGAAATTTGATTTAACAGAACCATCTTATGAACTTGTGAAGAGCCAGCAATGGGAAGACATACCAGTAAGAAACAAAGCTAAACACACAAAATTGAACAAGCTAGAATGTTCCCTTCTACTCAGATCTTATTAGGCATGGATAATTCTGACAGCCAGGTTACTTGCTAAATTCAATCCAAACTTAGTACCTTTATCTAGTTTCAAAAGAATTTAAGAAATTACAGGTGGAGGTTTTTTTTACAGATTTGCTAAGTTAGGTACTATTTTATGTAAGCTTTTGTCTGCTTTTAGCAATAATAAAAATTTTAAAATATAAGAATCATTGAAAATAAGTTTAAGATGCTTTAAAAATGTCTAATTTCATAGCAGAAACTACAGAGATTATATTTGTACTAGCATTCTGCCGGAAGACAGTAACTGAAGAGTAAAAAAGAGACAGTGAAATAAACAGAAGAGGTGCTAAAATATACACATACCAAGCACCACTATCATTTTACTTCTTTTTAATATTAACCATGAGGTGTGGACACCATGTGTTATATGTAAAGATGAAATACTGAAACTTAAATTACTTGAGATAAAACCTACTATATTATATAAAACTCAGGTGCTTATGAAGTTCTTTGAAAGCAAAGAAAATGAACTTTCATCCTGAAAATCTGCTATAGTTTTACATAGCAGAAGACATGCATGTGGAAGTAAAATCTAAGTCTGCTATTTAAGAAAATTGTATTTAAAAATAAGGCTTACTCAAAGATCAAAGACCTATGCCCTTGAAAATCCTATGGTTTTCTGTTTAGAAGGAAGAGTTAAGAGACATTAAAATGGATTATTCCATTCTAAGCAGTCAAAAGAAGATTTTTTTTTACAAGAATCATGATAGAGAATGTTGCAAGAATTAAAGATGATACAAACTTTAAAAATCCTACAATCTAATGTAGACCCAAAGTCCTTAGAACAGTGGCCCAGTAGAAGGAAACATATGGAAGCTAATTTTGCATTCAGGAAGTTTGTTTGTTTGTTTGTTTGTTTGAACAGCAAATAACTGAGTAATAGGGAAAGACTTTAGAGCACAGCAGGAGATTAGTGTCTCCCATGAGCAACAAAAGCAGTGAAGGAGGAGCATGGCAAGCACTTCATTTGTATTGGGAAATAAGAGACCTGTCATCAAGCATGGCTGTGAAGAACTATCAGAGGTTGTTTAGTTAGGTCTCAAAGACTAAAGAATTAAATAATCCACTAACACCAGCAAAGGCATACCAGGAACAGAACCAGTCTGGTCAGAGAGATGAGAGCAGATAGCTAGTTGTCAAAAATCTTTGGGAGAGAGATCAGTAATATGAGGAATGCCAGGAACATGTGACATGACCGAGCGAGAAGCGCGTGCTAGGAAAACAAAGATTCAAAATTCTCAGGTAGGAAGAAGCTGCAACTCTGATATTCACTGGTGAACAAGCAAATGCAACCAGAGGCAGAAGTAAACACACAAACTACTTGGTATTTTGAAACATTCTGGAGTGAGTGAGCTTTACTGGGCTCTGAGGATACATGTTAAAATAAACAAACTTTGTCATTATGAAGTTGCTGTAACATCTTGCTGCTCTCACTGATGATTGCTGTCTACAACATATTTTGTGCTCAATAGCTTTCATGTAGGATTTGCAACAGCTGAAATCCATACTTGTTAGCAAATGCAGACCAAAATCTGCCACATTCAAGAAGAATGGAGAGTCCAGGTTAATTCATAATTCCCTCAGAAGTTATCCCATCCAGAAAGCTACCCTTGTGGCAAAACAGAGAAGGCTTTGCAAACTTTTTATCGGGCTTTGATCAGCAGCAAGACTGAATTAAGCTTGTACAAATCTTAATGACTCCTGCTTGGTCTCCCATCCAGAAATTTAGGAAAACAAAACAGGCTTTTGACTCATTTGGCAGCAGTGAATCAAACAGTTTAAGCAGTATTTTACTAAAAGGAGAAGGGGTCAGTTGGAAGATAAACTGAATCATCATCAAAAACTAAATACTTCTTTTCAAAAGTGCAGCCAAAGCTACTTAAATCTTTCTTTCCTGCTGAGGCAACTGCCAGGGCAGCTGTCTGCTCCTTACCTCTATCTGTACAGCTCATTCACAGCTTGTTGCTCTTAAGACCCAGGGTTAGACCAGTAAGATGTGCCTGTTCTGCACAGCTGTGAGGTCTCATCCCAACCACAGCTGATCCTGTAATTTTAGCTGTCCTGCTATCTAAGGGCACTAGCTAGCTATTCCTGCTAGCTGCTGCTGCTCTTTCAGATGTCCAGGCTAACTCTGCAGATATGCTGACAGGTCCCATTCCCCAGCCATCGTCTCTTTACCAAGAGTGCATCTGGCATAGTGGGCTACAGCTCTTTCATGACATTCTGCTATCCTAGCTTTTCCATTAGACTGGCTTGTTGGTTTTTTCATTCTTTGCCCCTTGTCTTTGCTAGCTGTCAACAAAACACTGCTGTATTCAGGGTTGCACCCATCTAAAGTTCTTGGGGAAAAGCTCTTTTAGGCAGCAGGCTGATACTTGAAGTGAAATGGAAAGTCACACAGCCAGATTGGCCACAGTATTTTCACACATCCCCTTTTTTATCAGTTTCTGCAAGTATTTGCAAAAAAAGGGTATCAGTCCCCAGTATTCCAACTCACTGGTCTGTACCATTAGCTTCCCTCTCTTTCACTGTAAAGACTGTCATTACAGTTTGATTTCCCTCATTTCTTTAGCAGCTTGAGGGATTATAAGAGCCTCCCTGCAGTTTGGTCTCAGGCTGTGGCTACTTGAGAGACTCTTACCTCTTGACTCAGCATAAAGAAGAGCTTGTTCCAGTTCTAAAGCACAGCTTCATGACCTGCAAAATCTCCTCAGTTTGACTGGACTCATGGTAGACAGGCATCATAATTAACAAGCTCAGAAGAAGAGATAACACCATAGTAAGACGACACTGTAGTAAGACAGCTCTTATCTGTATTAACACCATATGGTCTGGCAATGTGCACTGGCAGCCCAGAAAGCCAAACGTGACCCGGACTGCACAAAATCAGCACAGCCAGCAGGGCAAGGGAGGGGATTCTACCCCTCTGCTCTGCTTCTGTGAGACCTCAGCAGGAGCACAGCATCCAGCCCTGGGGTGCCCAGCACAGGAAGGACATAAACTTGTTCAAGCAAGTCCAGAGGAGGGTCACCCAGTTGATCAGAGGGATGGAGCACCTCTCCTATGAGGAAAGGAATTGGGATTGTTCCGCCTGGAAAAGAGAAGGCTTTCAGGAACTTAACTGAAGCCTTCCAGTACCTGAAGGAACTTAAAGGAAAGATGGGGTAAGATTATTTACAAGAGCAGGTGGTGACAGGACTGGGGGGAGCAGGTTTAAAATGAAATAGAGTAGTTTTAGATTATACATTAGGACAAAATTCTTTACTGTGAGGGTGGTGAGACACTGGAACAAGCTGCCCAGGAAGTTGTGGATATCCCATCACTGAAGGTGTTCGAGGCCAGGCTGGATGAGGCTTTGAGCAACCTGGTCTAGTTGAAGGTGTCCAACAGGGGGTTGGAACTAGATGACTGATTCAAGATCTCCTTCCAATCCAAACCATTCTGTGATTCTCGTGGTTATGCACTGGCATTGCAAGTCTGTCCTGTGTAAGTAGCCTCTGAAGTTGAAGCTGATTTATGTGCAGGTTCTCAGGGAGACAAAGAGTAAAAGCACTGAACATTAGCAAAATATAGTCTTGTAACTCAGCAGAACAAGCAGTATGCAGATCTAATTAACTCCTTGGCACTGTCAGTTATGGCATATCCTGTTGTTGTCCACGGGCAGCACACCAAGAAATCCTGGCTGTTTGGCATTTAGGGGACTACAGATGGCTGGTAAAACTTCTGTCTGTTCTTGTTTACAGCCAATTTCTGGAGTGCAACAACAAGTGGCGAGACAAGCAAAGGCTTTCCTTTCCCTGGGAAAGATGGCAGAAGTGCAGGTCAGCAGACGGAAATCCAGTGGAGAAAAGTCATGGCTGTGGTTTGCCACGGTGAAGTCGCTGATTGGCAAAGGGGTGATGCTTGCTGTCAATCAAGGCAAAGTGCAAACAAACGTGCTCAACATTGCTAATGAGGACTGCATAAAAGTGGCAGCTGTTTTGAACAACGCTTACTACCTAGAAAACTTGCATTTCACTGTGGAGGGAAAGGACACGCACTATTTTATCAAGACCACCTCCCCCGAGAGTGACCTTGGGACACTGAGGCTTACAAGTGGGCGTAAGGCCCTGGAGAATGGCATCAATGTCACTGTTTCCCAGTCCACCACTGTGGTGAACGGCAGGACTCGTAGGTTTGCTGATGTTGAAATGCAATACGGTGCTCTAGCGCTTCACGTCCGCTATGGCATGACACTTGATGAGGAAAAGGCCCGGATACTGGAGCAAGCCAGGCAAAGAGCTCTTTCCAGTGCCTGGGCCAGAGAACAACAGAGAGTAAGAGATGGAGAGGAAGGCGCCAGGTTGTGGACAGAAGGAGAAAAGAGGCAGTTGCTAAGTGCTGGAAAGGTACAAGGATACGATGGGTACTATGTACTCTCTGTGGAGCAATATCCAGAATTAGCAGACAGTGCTAACAATATACAGTTCCTCAGACAAAGTGAGATAGGAAAGAGGTAACACACTGGCTTAGCTCAGGCTGCCAAAGAGACTGTGTACCAGTGTCTTCTAAAAAGGAGACCAAACTGTTTTGCTGCATTACTACTTGAGCCTAAGCTTACATCTTTGCTCAGATTTTTTCTGTAGCACAATCCAGACTCTAACAGAAAGAGCGCCTTCCAGAAGAATGATACTGCTAATGACAAAACTTTTTTTTTTCTCAATGACCTTAAAGGTGATCTGCTTTAAAGAATATGTTTACATATGCATATCGCTGCACTCAAGTTGGACTGAAAAGTATTAAAAAAAAAAAAAAAAGCCTACAGGTTTTGCAACAGGCTGTTTCTTTGAGGCACTGTATTTAATTAAGATACAGACCCATACAGTGTTTCCAAAATAGTACTGAATTGTTGACCTTTGCTTATGAGAAGTAATCTCTCTCTTTCTCTCTCTCTCTTTTTCTCTCTCTCTCTTTCTCACTGCATAGGATGTGGTATATATCTGTTAATTTTAAAACATGGGGCAAAAATTACTGTTTATAGACAACCCAACTGCATTAAACTGTGCTGCTTTCTAAAAGGACATTGGCACAAGTGACTTATGCTACCATGGGAATTTAATAATGGATTTTACAATGCTAACATGGTTTGCCTTGGGGGGAAAATGGCAAGTAGAGTCCTTATTGCATATAAGCAAAGGAAGCCCTGATTTTTTTGTAAATTATGTGAGACAAGTTGTTTATGGATTTTTATATGAATTACAATTTACTGTACATCAAATATTAGTCTCAGAGGAGTTAATTTATGTAAAGTGTTTAAAAAAGTTTATACTTAAAAATAAAATGATAAAAACATGTGCTGTGTGTGATTTTTTTTAAAGAAAAAGGAATTGCACCTTTTATGTTATAGCTGTACAGTATAAAGGATTATATTGTAGAGATATAACAATGATGACTAATGTCCAAAAGTGTTAATATTTTTGTATTAGGTTTAAAGCTGTGCATCTATCACCCTGCTGATAGGATGGGACACTCCACAAAGTGGCTGGCTGAATCAGACCACAGCTCCCTCCCCTCCCTCTCCTGTCACCCAAGCCAGTGCCACTTCATCAGTCATTGTTAGAAGGCACAGTAACCAAATAAGTCTCATTTAGTATGATGGAAGACTTTAATAGGTTGGGGTTTCCTTGTCTTTTTCCAGCCCTAATGTAATAAATGGACATTTATTCATACCAGGTGGGGTTTCTGTTGGTTTTTTAGAAAGTTTGTTTCACAATGGAGGAATAGTGTCTCAGGTGCTTGGCAAATTGTATGTAGAAGAAGAAGACAAGAAGAAGAAGAAGAAGAAGAAATTATGTAGTTTCATCCAGTTATGTCAACTTTTTGTCTTTCGTATAATACAGCTCTTTTAGGTGTTAATAATTCCAGATAGAAGAAGCGTACCTCTGACCTGATGCTACAAAATTGCTCTTTAGGCAGGCAGACTGTTCAGTAGGTTCACCTCCTGGCCTTCAGCTGGCAGATCAAATCTCATTACTGTGAACACAACCTGGGGATGGAGAGGAAGGTCCAGTTCTAGTGCCTAGTCTGCATCTCCCCACCACTGCATAGATTTGGCATGCTCTGCTCCAAGGCCCAGTATATTTGCTGCAGGAAGAACTGAAGTGTGCAGCTGGTTCCTTATAGGAAGCCTGTGGTGGCATCTATGGCATCTGTTCTACATCTTGGCTGAAACCATTCTTAGAGCTTTAGTCTCATGAGCACTAAATTCAGCCACAAAAACAAATATTTTTAAGATGAGACAAAATTGGGGGTTTTGATGTTCATTGAAATATACACAGTATTTCTATCCATGTATTATAATGACAGAACATAGTAAGTGAACGTGTCTTAACTATGAATGGTTCAAGTGGATGTAATAAAAATAGTTTTCTAACTGCTTTGTATTCTGAGAGTCTATGGTATTACATACTCTAAATTGCACATTAGGATTGTTTGATAAACACATTTGAATTTCTCCCAGCCAAGTCGCTACCGAATCTACAGTATCAGTGCTATTACTGTATGTGTGTATTTGGTAGAGCATACAGAACTAATTACACATATAATGAATGCTAATCATCTGTTAGAATTAAAGCACAGATTAGTTGTTAGTACTTTTACCCTTGAAGCTTGAGGGCCCTAAATTTAGAAAGGATGGTATGTCAGACCCCAGAGGCGTGTCATTGATCTACGTATTCTTTTTAAAAGATGTAAAATGCTAGGTGTTTGCAGTTCTGTTGGGTGGCTCTTCCACAGCACTGTATTTAGCATGCTGTAAGTGCTCTCTGTTGAAATAGGCTCATATTCTAAATTATGTCCAATGTTTCTGTTCTGTTTGAATATGAAAAGCTTGTATAACATGTCAACATTGAAATATATCTTCTACTTGGCGCATACCAGACCCTTCTCCTTTGTTCTGGCACCAATAAACAACAAATTATAGTATCTGTTGGTGAACATTTTAGATACAGTCAAATCAAGCCAATTAGTGGCCTTGTTAGTAGGTATAATGAGCCTATTTCTTGCTAAAAAGACTTGTGATCTGGACATGCTCCTGCAGGAAATAGTGACCTTGGGGAATATAGAAACAAGATCTTTTTAAAGAAAAAATATGCATAATTAAAGAAGCATATTACAAAAATAAGAAAAAAAGAAAGGAGATTCTAAGTATTTTAGACAATGCCAGTCAAAATGCTATCCTGATATTTTGAGATGTATATTTCGTCTGATTTGTATTGTTCTTTTAATTTGCCTTCTTAACTTTATATGTGTCCTGAATTTTCCACAAATTGATAACTATAGATTGCATCTAGGCTTTCCAATAAAAGCCAACCCAACACGTGTGTGTGTGTGTGTTTATATTTGGGTTTTTTTAATCTGAATGTCAGATATTGCATCTGTGCTGACTCTTTTCTCATACTGAAGAAACAAAGTGATCCCTTTGCACTGGTATTGATTCATTTGCTTCACAGTTGGCAGTATCTGTTTTTGACTCTATCCAATGGCTTCATCTGCTAACTCAGCAAAGTGAATTACTCCATGGGATCTCTCAGGGGGCCTGCTTTAGAGAAAACATTAAATATGCCTCACAAAGCCAAATCTTTCATAGATAAGGAAGGCCAAAGAACAAAAAAATCACTTAGAACTGTTTCCTCTCATACCCTCTTGAGTAAAAATATGACAAAAAGTACTTGATTATAAAGAAATAGACTGGCACTAGTTACTTACAGAAAAGATCCTTCAACCTGCATTTAGGCCCCCTTTGCAGAAACTGCTGACTTCAGCACAGCTCTTCATCAAGAAAGAGCTTTCATTTTAGTTGGAACAGGAGACTTCACCATACTCACTTTGTAGTGACAACCTTGAGTTGGTAACATGTTGATCCAGCACTAATCAGGTCACTGCTTAGCTAACTGGCCTAATTTTGTTATTTAAAAAAAAAAAAAAAAAAAAGAGAGATGTGTATGTTCACACTTGGGAGGTGAGAAATTTGCATGTGACAAGGGGGGGAAAAAATGCCAGTTACCATTGCCACTCTTCTGAGGCATTTCCAAAGTGATGGCTGAAAAGCAGTAAAAGAAAAAACACTGCATAAAATAACAGTTAAAATTGTCTGTGAGAGAATAGGCTGCATTTGCAGAGAATCAGGTGACCAAATGTTTGAAATCTGTCTTCAGAAAAAAAGAAGGAATAAGCTTCTGAAAGTGTTGATCCCTAGGTATACTGCCATGTCCAGAAGGACAGCCTATGGCTATACATGTGGCCAGCCTGAGAACCTTTAAGAAAAAGAGAAAGAAACTCATGCATAATTCTTTGGAGATGGCAAAGCAGAGGCACTTATTAAAAACAGCTTCTAAGCAGCTTATTAGAAGCTGCTTATTTGACACTGATTAGAAGCTGCCAGGGTTAAAAATAAGCCAAAGCACAGAGCATCATCCCACAGCATAAACTGAGCAGCACGGACACAGTGATATCATACCCCTAACTGCAAAGCCGCATCCAAACCCACCAAACTAATCAGCTTCTCATCTACAGCCAATCAGTCCTAAGGACTAAATATACAAGCTGTATAAAAGTAAATTGATCTTTACACACACAAGTTGCTGGGGCTCAGTGATACAAAACAAAAAAGCCAAACAAAAAGCGATAAAAACCAAAATGTAAACCAGTTAATTGATGAGTATATGCCAATTCTTCCCCCTGGGAAAAAAGGAACATGTGGTCTATAGCTGTCATGCTGACAGAGGGTAAGGCATCATTTTTTACTTCTGCTCTGAAGTTTTTAGTTCTGTGGCAGACTGATAACATAAGGCAAATGTAACTGAATACCTAGGCTAGACCCATTCAAAAAGTCAAAATGCAAATAATAGGTAAATCCCTGCTCATCCCCCCAGCACATTTTTCAGCAGAAGTAACATAAATAAGGATACCAGGTCTTACTTAAGTGCACCACGAAAAGCTGGAAAAATGCAGCTTTCCTGTTCACCCATCCCAGAAACCTGAGTATTTGCTATGGACCACTAAAAGTGTCTTAGGCCTTTCAGGGTGAAGAGATGGTGGAAAGGTTTATCATGCCATCTCCCTCCAAGATCTAATACTGGCCAGTGCAGGTGGCACTGTGAGGAACAAGAACATGCTGTCTGGTGCTCTGGCACAATCTGCCCTGCTTTTATAACCAGATGTGCTGCGGACAGCAGGGTAGGGAGAGCAAAAGGGAGGTGAACTGCCCTTAGGTGGTCTGAAATGCAGCAGTGAGAATGAAGTCATGCAGTACCACACAAATAGTGGCTGGAGGATTATCAACTGCAATAGTCTTTGTATGTGTCTCTTAAAAAAAATTTCTTGGCCTGATTTCTAGCATCACAAAGGCAAAATGTATGCAATGCTGAGCAGTGCAAGCATGACATAAAGTGCATCACTAAGTAAAGATAAATATGCTAAATTTGGGTCCCTACTTCTAAACAAAGCAAGCTAAACAGTAACACCATCCCTTTCTTTAACTATATGAGAGCCTTGGATGCAATTTAGAAGGTGAAGACTAAGCATAATATTATGGCAGCTCATTAAAGTGACATGTTTTTACAGAACCTGCTTTACTGCAGGTAGACTCTCTTGCTGTTAATTATTATACCTTTGTAGGTAAATTGAGTGAACCTTTTCATTTACTAAGTTAAAATTCTATCATTGAGGAATATAAATTTCTAGACACAGATACAATTTTTCCCCTACTATTAAATAAGTCAATGCTATAGTAACATAATTATGCAGCTTAGAGTTAATGGTTCCCACAAAGCTGTCTTAATAAAGCCTTTTGGGATTCAGGAGGAAAAGGAGGAAATTCAGAAACTAAGAACAAGGCTGGAAGGCAACAACGTGTTTCAACTGGTTCTAGTTACTCAATCACACTTAAGCTGTCTGAGACAGCAGGGTGAGTGTCATGCATTACAGAGGCACAAGGGAAAATTGTTATCCCAATGCAATAAAATATTTCCAAATTTCAAGGCCAGGAATCATTTTAAAAATTAAATTATAGGAATTAAATTATAGGACTACCTTATGAACCAATTAAAGCAATAATAAATACAATTAAAACAGCATAAAGATAAGAGAGGCATAAGTTAGTAATGCAAATCTGAGAGTAACTATAGGGGTGTTAGAAATGCTGTAAAGAAAGTATGACAAATGTATGAAAAAGTTCATCCATTGTTTGCAGATAAGAACCACTGGAAAAATGAGCTGGAGAGGGTGTGGATGTACAAGACCATAATACCAGAACCAGGTATTAGTCATCAACTTATGCAATAATGGGCAAACAATTTTTTTTTTTTTTTTTAGTTTTTAAAAAAATCAGTCATGCCAATAGCTACAGAGGACAAAAATTAATGGAGTGGCAAATAATGGCTAGGACAGAGCAGTCATACAGAACAATATGGATCATTCGCTAAAGTGAGCCCATTCAAACAAAATGCATTTTAATACAGATGACTCCAAGTAAAATATTTTAGAATAAGAAATGCAAATCTTGCTATGAAAGGTACACAGCTGCCTTCAAGAAAGCACTGACTGGAAAGAATGAGGAGTGCATAATGGATAAATAACTCATTGTGAGATTCCAGTACAATAGTGGTGGCAATGAAGAGCTTTTAGGGGTGGAGAAGCTTAATGAGATTACTGGCCTTGTTAAACAAGGGAAATAGGAAAGCAATGTTATCTCTGCATATGTTGCCAGTAATACCAGTCTTGCATACAGTCCTGATGCATTCATCGTGAAAACCCTGGAGAGAGCACAAGAAGGAGACATCACACATAAATCTGAGTCCTGGAAAGATTTAATAAAAAAACACAAAAACACCGGGGAGGGGGAGGGG